>CAEFZY010039227.1:0-159310 GCA_903066815.1 Brachyrhaphis roseni
CACCGCTACCTCTTAGCGTTTCTCCCGAGTCACCGCTACCTCTTAGCGTTTCTCCCGAGTCACCGCTACCTCTTAGCGTTTCTCCCGAGTCACCGCTACCTCTTAGCATTTCTCCCGAGTCCCCACTGCCTCCTAGTGCCGCTATCGAGTCCCCGCTGCCTCTTAGTGTCCCCCACCTCCCGAGTCCCCGCTGCCTCCTAGCGCCTCTCCCGGGTCCCCGCTGCCTCCTAGCGCCTCTAGCATATTTTGGCAGGCCCTGGTTAAATTTCTTCAGGAATTTTCTAGTTTAAGAATCTCCTATTGACTCTTGTTAACATGTTTGCACAAAATAAAAATCTGTCTAGCATGCGTTTTTGCAGGAATTTTCTTGGACTTTGCTTACTCAGTAGTTTACAAAGGCACTACAGTGATCATGTTTTATTTGGCAGAAACCTATTTAATCCAGACTGAAGCAGAAGGTGACCTCTGACTCCCCTAACAGCCATACTGAAAGATGCATCCTGAAGTAATGCATCCATCAACATGTCTCCAACATAAAGGCATGAGGAGTATCGTTAGCATCTGGGTTGTTTCAGTACAGATATCTGCTGCTAAAAATAGTTGGCATGCATGCATGCATCCACAAAGTGTTTTATTGGGATTTTATAAGACAGGTAAATGCAAAATAGTGCATATGTATTAAATGAAATAGAAAAGCTACATGGCTTTCTCAGATATGTTTTTTTAAATTCAGAAGCCATGTATCCAATTCTTTTCACCTCACAATTATGAGTTATTTTGTAAAAACCCAGTAAAATACATTGAATTTTGTGGTTGTGATGTGATAATAAATGGAAAAAATTGAAGAATACTTTAGGAATGAACTGCAGCATATTTTTCTTCCTTTTTTGTCACAGAAGAATTGACACCTAATGAATGAGTCATTGGATCAATGTTCTGAAAAAAGGAATCAAATTCTCCAAGATGTTTGTTTTTTTGATTTACTCTCTTCTTATTGTAATAAAATGATAAGAAAATATGCTGTTTAATCCAATGAATAAAAAGGAAGGAAGAAAATATGTGTAAAAACTGTCTTCTGGTATGTCTGCGTGTTGCACAACAGAGCTTATTTTCCCTGAAATCTTAACGATAATACTAGGAAAGTGAGATACTTTTAGACACAATCCTTGCCCTCATGTCTGAGTTGTGGGTCGAAGGTGACTGCGTGTTTATTTTTGTCATTTTAAATGTGACAGACGAGGCGTGGATGTGCGTTTCATACGGAAGTTGACCGTTGACCTAAATCCTGAAGCCTTGGAGGGTATGGAGAGGAAAGGAAGTCTTGTAATGGTGCTCAGCTTGCACCGGAGCCAGCCGTACGTTATGCTAAAGGCTTTCCTTCCTCCTGGAGCACCTTGCGTGCCACTTTTTTTCCCTATTTATTGTTTTACCCATCAGTCAGAGGGATCAGTCTTGAGTATCCTTAATTGCATTCAAAGTTAAATATTAGTTTGTGGTGAATTAAAGAAGAGCAGGTTTATGCATTCAGGATTAATTAATTGTTTGGATTAGTTAATTGGTTCTTGCACCTTCAGAGGTGTTTTTTTGTTATTGGCCCCTTGTTGCTGAGGACAGAGCAAAAGAAGCATAATGTTGAAACTTATAAGATTTTATTGCCGCACTTTAAGATGTAAAATATTCATACCCCTTAAACTTTTTCACATTTTTCTGACGTTACAAACACAAGCTTGAATTTTTTTTATTGGGATTTTATGTGGTAGATTTCATCGTTTCCCCCAGTATATTACAAGCTTGGGTGGCTATCAGGCTTGTAATACACTTATTTGTGCCCTCACCAGGCTAAGCATTACTTTTTTTTTTAAGCCTTTTTAAAATGTTTGCATTTTTAAGACGTTATAGTTGGTGCTTGGGTATTAATCTTCCAATCTTTTATTAACACATCATTATCAAGTGATATTTTCAAATTTTCTGTCATCTTTAAACATTTTTTTTAACTCTAAAACACGACGGAATGAATGACTGCTCTAGCACCCAACCATCGGGCTTAGCAAGTTTTCTGGGGGAAACCTTGTACATAACTATGAAGTGACAGAAAAAGGATGCTTTTAAGCATTTCTTTTGAAATAAACATCTGAAAATAGTGGTGTGGATTTTGTATTCTGTCACCTCTATTGTGATGTCCATAAACAACATGCAACACCAAAGTCTGCCTTGGAAATTTCCTTTATTACTTAGTGTTAATGTTGAGGTTAGAGATGACAATGTGGAGATGATGGATGGAACGTTAATATAAGTAGCTAATATTGCAGTTCTTGGAAGTATGATATTGTATACAGGCAAAATCTGATAGTCATAAATCTTGAATAAATTGTTCAGCCTTACTGCAAACCTACCAAAATGTCCCAATTTACCTAAACTGGCATCTGGTCAAGTATAAAAAAAACTTAAGCTTTTGGTCTACATACAAAAAAAAAACCTGTGTGGCATAATACTAACACTGCATATCAACCCTGAGCACACCATGCTTATGATGAGACATGGTGGCAGCACTGTCATGCTGTGTGGATACATATCCAAAGCAGAATACATTTTTTTTAATACTTTCCAAGTGCTTATTCCTTTAGAATATCACAAAGAACAGCTATTTTTTTTAATTAGTCAGGCTGTCCCCTTTTACAACCTGACTAAAAGGGGGCAGCCTTTTAGTCAGACGATTACATGGTCTGTAATCAGTCATTTAGTATTTGCATTTCCATTACAAATATCTGAAAAACTGTGCTGGAAAAGCGCAATTTCACAGCTGCAATGTTTCCATTAAATAAGAAACGGTTCAAATCTCACTTGAATAAATTTGTTCACGTGACGTCATGAAAAGAGCATGCCGCTCCACGATGCTCCAACTACTTCCTGCTGTCTTCTTCTTTGTGGTTTGCACCAATGGCAACATCTGGCTGTTGCTCATGTAATTCGTTTGATGCAAATAAAGTTTTCAATTCAGTTTTGCAAAATACTGTATACCTATTTCAATAGCGTAATCACTTTCTTAAGTCAAAATAGTTTTTTTTTGTTTGTTTTTTTTGATATGTCAAGTTGTGGAGTTGGATGGCCAATGGAAACGCAACTGGTATAGCCTTAATAAGAATGATGACTCATGTTTTCGTTTCCAAGGAGAGTCATAATCAGAGGAGCAGTCAGGAGGTTGTTGGTGTGTCTGGAGGATGTGCAGAGTTTCAGATCTTTGGTTTTCTCAAGAGGGTTTGGCTGTTAGTTGTGTGTACCGTGCAAATCTGGTTTTTAGGAAAAAGTGACAAAATAAAACATTGTTGGGGAAAACAAAACTCACACTCAAAGGGATACAGCAGATGTGGAGTAAATTGATTTGTTCAGATGAAACCAAAACTGTGAAACATGATTGTGGCAGCATCATGCTGTGGAGGAATGTTTTTCTTCAGAAAATGGAGAGAAGGTGGTCTTTTTTATCGTCACTATACCTAAAACACTTCCTAGATTAAACAAGAAGCAGAGTGGAAACACGGTTTGTTAGATTGAGTTTATACCACATAATTAATCTTTATTCTTAATTGGCTTATCTTAACTTTTGTGAGTTTAGTAAATCAATGACTTGCTTTTAGAGCATTCACATATTAGCAATAAACTATTTTTGCTGTAGTATTTCAAAGGTAATGCTAATATATGTCCTCCTATTGTTCAAACCCAACTGTAAACACTACAGGGGTAAAGTAGGTCATTTCTTTAAACGGGGATTTCCTTTAAGGCGACACCGTCACATGAAGCAGCAAGGTCTTCCAGCCTGTGACCTGAAGCGTCTTCATTCCCACACTCCTCTCTCCTGCAAGGTCTCAATCCCAACTGTTTGTGCTCTGTGTTTGGATAATATCTCTGAAGTGTGCAGATCCCTTTTAGCTTTTCCGTTTCGCCTCACCCTGGTTCAGTGGATGCAGGGCGATGAACTGATACCGCTCCGGTGATCGGGTTGTCCTCAGCAGTGATCGGGTCAGTCGTGTTTGGATGTTGGTTTGTTAATGAATTATAACAAATGTGAGTCAATAAAGTTATTCTTCAATCAACTTTGCTTGACTAAAATTTAAAAAAACGTTGGTTACATTAACAGAAAACATTCGCTGTGCAGCAAATGTTTTCTGTTAACGTTATTTTAAGTTTAATAGACAAATTAGCATTTGGAGAAAGTACTTTTAGAGAGTCGTTAATTTAAATGGCTGTGTTGATGTGCCATAATAATTATAAAAGAATCTTCTCTATAAAATAAACATAAAAATTTATCACAAGTACTCAGGTTGGATGTATTCCACTTTACCTCCTGGAACGAGTTTATGTACAAAAATATATAATTGGTTTAATCCGGTAATATACAATAACACACATTTCAGTTTGGTCCCAGTAAAAAAATTTAATTAAGTTTGTTTGGTAGTTTTTATATTTGACATTGAGTCACTAATTTTGTAACAAACTCTAGATTGAAGTTGGTTTGCACAATCAACTTTGGAAAATGTTTTTTTGTTAAAGAACTCTTGGACTCTTATAAATAGTTTATATGGCTCCAGGGCCATTTCATCAACTATCTGCACTGTATGATTTGCTATTTCTTCTCAGCCTACTTAAACATGTCACCCCTTGAAGTGCTTAACCCTTTATCAATTTATTTGCGCTTGTTTTTCTATAGTGTTTTTAATATTTGCACAAATTTTGGTTCTGGACCAGTAAAGGTGCATTCACTCCCATCCTCTTTAGTTTGTTTTAATTCACTTAATCTCTGATGGAGACCATAGAATCAAACTCTGGTCTGCCTAAAAATGTAGGTCTCTGTTTGGTAGAAGTGAACTCTGGTGCGATTCGAATCCATATGAATGCTAACTGGACCAGAGGCTGCTCCAAAAGAAGGAAGGGATCCAAATTGCAAAGTATTTTGGGTAAATGCAACCAACACAAGCGTTCAAGTCTAGTACTAGCGGGAGAAATGAGTTGTGGATTTTTACAAATGACAACAGAGAAATTTGGCGCTGCTCCATTTTGTTTACATTTCATGAAAAAGGAAGTTGTACTCGGTGTCTTCTTCAGAGGTTTCCGTCCCGTTTCCTTCACGGATTCTTGGTGCAGCGCCACCACAGGCTTGGAGGTGAACAACGAACTGGATAGCAGCCGGATATGTAACAAATGTTACAACTTCGGTTCCCAATCAAACCGAGTCTACCGGACTATTGGGTGTGAAAATGCCCTGAAAAGTCATGTAGTTAAAAAGGAGAAATGAGCCGTTTACTTTCTGATCTGTATCATGTAAACTGCATTATTACTTTCACAATTTCCTTTTGATGATTGTTGATCATGTTTGCACCCAGTTGACATGGCACCATTGTGGTCTTTGCCTCCACTCTGGCCTCATTGAAGGCCCCTCGGAGTATGGTTTGGTGACCTCTGTTCCTCCCGTTCCCTGCACGTAAACACCAGTTGGCCTCTGAAGCTGTGCTTGTGGAATGTAAACAAACAACATGAGGAGCAAGGTCAGCCGCTTAATGAGGGCCGCATTGGAACGCGGAAGAGTAAGTGGCTGAAAGAATGGGAACGCAAGTGGATATAAAGTTCAGGGGCGGAGATGGAGAAGGAATAATATCCAGCGGAGAGCAAAGGTGTCAAGTTGAGACGGAGGATTGGTCTGAACCTTCTAAGAAATTTAACGTCTATAGTGACGCTAATGTTTTAGATGTACCTTCCCCTATATTTTGTACCTTTATCGAGGTTTTTGCTCCTACCTGAATGAGGATTTTTTTCTTAAGATGTGTCTCTTCTGTGTGCTTCAGCTTGTTAGGTCTCATGACCAGATCAAATGAAAGGCAAACTGGAATTAAGCAGCACTTCATACCAGGTTGGCATATCCACACAATAGCAGCATGTCATGTATTTTCTGTGAATAAATTAAGAACACGCATATTTTGTGTGCATTTCTATTTGTTTTTTACTGTGAAGATGTGAAAGTTGATCATAAAAACCCCCAGAAAGTTTATGATAAATAGTTGTATAGTAATCAGTGTTATTGATTAATCAAATTTTTGGTTTTTGAAAATTTTATTTTCGGAAATGCACTCATTGGGTTTCTGTAGTTCAGTGACGTCAGCACGTCAAAGGCCCTCCATTTTGTATAACAAGCATTTTTTACAGCTTTTATTTATTTGCACTTTGCACTCTACGACGAAATATAAGAGCCAGGCTAGGATTTTTATTTAATTTTTTATAGAAATATAGTCACAGTTATAAGAATACAGTTGTAGTAACACAAGAATAAAATCAAGTTTTAATGTTAAGTCGCAATATTAGAAAAATAAAGTAGTAATTTTATGAGGACTCCAATATGAAAAATGGATAAATTAAATATCTAAACTTTTCTTAATAAAGTGACTTTTTTTCTCAGAATTTTAAGATAAAATTGGTAAAATTGCATCTTTACTCTGTTACTGTTGCAATTAAACAAAACTTTACATAGCCTGGTCCAAATACTCCATCGTACAACTCGGGGAAAGAGACAATTGAAATGAAAGCCACTTTTGGAAAATTTAATTTTAAGGAAAGAAAGCGAGAAAAATAAATATGGTGAGAAAAAGAGCTTTTATTAATAATTAATAAGATTCTGGTAAAACCCCCAGCTGGTGCAGATAAGTGTGATTTAAAGATGAGCTTTTCCTTTACGTGCAGTGAAAGGCTGTGTCTGCCGAAGTGCGCCCTCCCTCCCTCTCCCTTTCTCTCTCTGTCTCTCACCTTAAGTCGGCCCACACACAGCCCTCACACACATCTGAATCCACACTTGACCCATCTTTAGCCTTGCAGCGTGAGCTCAGCAGTCAGGAGTGGGAGGGGTGACAAAGCGAAGGATAAGCCAACCTTCCTCACGTTCTGCACGTAGCACAACCATTAAAATACTGCTCCCTCTGGAGGGAGGCCAGGAGTCAAAGTTTATAGCAGTTCATTCTTCCCTGTGAGGTGCAGACCCACCCCTCTGCTTTCACTGTCTGTGCCCCTCTTTTTCTTTCTCTGCCCTTCTCTTTTACTCACAAAAACAACAAAAAAAAGAGCCTACTGTATTGCCTTTTACACACAGGAAGCCCTTTTGTTGGCTGTGCGTGCACCTCACTCAGAAGTAGTTTCTTCCAAGAACCACCCCTCCTCTCTTCTTTTTTTATTTATTTATTTTTTTAATGTTAGAGCAGCCAGACTCAGCATCACCACCCCCCCTCCTCCTCTTTATGCTGTAGTTCTGTTGTTTTCCAGCTTTGAAGGCCCTGATATCATGCATTCCAGCAATAACCTGCATCTCCGAAGATGTGAGCACAATGCCGACTGACTCAAGCAGCTCCGATCAGATGCGCAGCGAAATAAGATGGAGACGTGCGTGCGTGTGTGTGTGATGTGAATGACTTTGCTTGTTCTCACTGGAGGACTTCTTTAAATCATCCTTCTTTCATTTTCTGCACACATTTTCTTTTGTTTTCAAATGCTCATACACCAATAATGTATTTTTTATTATATAACAAATGGTGATGACATTTACTCTGTTTATGATAATGTTGCTATGGTTTATGTTGATGCAAGGTCTTGAAAGAATGCGGCCCGACTTGTCTTTTGCCCGCCGTATCACTGTTGATGCTGCAGTGCATGAGGGCTGATCTGTTTGTGTTGGTGTACGTTTACCAGTCACCTCAGATCCACTTTCAACTCAGACACTGTTGCTGTATTTAGCCATGCACTTCCTATTGCTGTCAGTGTAAACAGCAGTTCTAGCGTCTCCAAACCATTCACATTTTTGCTCCTTGAGTTTTTTTTAGTTTTTTGTTAATGAGATGCCAGAAAAAGTTGCAGAGCAGCTGTTGGGTCTTTCCAGTTGCCGGCAGAAAGAAAGTTTTCCCTCGCTTAAAACAGTTTTTCTTCATCTCAGTTTTAAAAACTCTTAATTATTTTTTAGCATTTTCCTGGTCATTGCACCTTTTAAGTTGTTTTAAGTGACTTTATGTCTGTCTGTATGCCTGTCACAATACCACATTTTGCTGGATGATGAATTGTCCCAGAAATTATTGGGGCAAATTTTATTCCATCAGTAATGGAATAAAATAAACAAAATAAGCTTTGTTTATTTTTAACAAAACTTAAAATGTCCAAATACTTTAGTATTAAAATGTCTGTCATGACATTTTGAAAATGTCATAAAATATATAAGAACCACTGCTCACATTCTTGAGATTCTTTTGATGCAACTTTATTCACCTTTATTTACTACGGTACTTCAGTTCCTTATGGAAGCTATTTGTTTTCTGCAGCTTAAAAATGTTTAAATAATTGTATTTTATATTCCTGTTAGTCTGGGACTGTTCAAGTTATTACTTGTGCTTTTTCATTTTCCTGCGGGGTATTTTTGTACTTCGTCAGAGCCAGGATTCAGCATGCTGTTTACTCCAAGAAATATACAAGAACTCATGGCTTTCACTGCCAACTCCAAAGCAGATTATAGAAGTCTTACTACAGCAGGAAAGGGCAAAAGGAAGTCATGCAGGATGATATCCTTGGTTTATTTTCTCAAATGTTTCAAAAGATTATTGTGGGGCAAGTGGCTAAATGTGGCCTGTGCTTGTCTTCATCTTCAGGTGAGGCAAAACAAACAAACAAAAAAAAGTTTATTTTGTGCATTCATAGTTTGAACATGCTGACTTGAGTTTTACTCACATTTGGATACTTTTTGCCTTGACTTTCCACCTTTATGTTCATTAATTTTGAAGGCAGGTGACTGCTGGTTTCGCTGGTGCTCTGTATGTACTAATCACATTTTTCCATTGCTCTCTCTTCAGGCAATGGTAGCCTGTTACCCTGGGAACGGAACAGGTTATGTGCGCCATGTGGATAACCCCAACGGCGATGGACGCTGTGTCACATGCATATATTACCTTAATAGAGATTGGAATGCCAAGGTATGAGAAAATGCTTCATCGGGGTTTTTTAGAGAGTTTGCAAAGTGTTTGGTTTATATACTTGTAGAATAATGTCAGAATTTTGATATTTTATAATTAAAACAAGACAGGAGATGTTTATTTTTGAAGAATCCAATATCCCTAAAAAAATTTTTTTTAAATGTCACCTTTAATCCAAGATGGCGGATTTCCTGTGTGGTTTGCAAACAAGAGGTTCTGAGTGCGTGGATAAAAAGCAGGGTTTAGTTTGAAATCTTCTAGAGAATATTTGTTTGTTTTCCCTAAATATTCACATAAACGTGTTTAAGAGTAGATTTGTATCGTTTCCTGGAATTTTTGGTGCAGATTGAGTTAAATATGTTTTTACTTTATAAAATCACACCCTTCTAGATTAAATGAGTTTGGCTACACTTTAATTCATGCTGTATAACAACACCAGCTATCTAAAATCGTCTTAAAATACCTCAATCAATTCAAGACCAGAAAATAGGGCTGAAACGATTAATAATAATTTATCAATTATTAAAATAATCATCTAATTTAGTAATCATTTAATTGCTAATTAGAGTAGGTTTAAAAAATGCAGATTGCTGAAAAAAACCCATTCAGAGCAGCAATTAAGTCAAAACTGTACAAAATACATAAATGTACATTTTGTATTCAGGACAAAAATACCTTTCTCCGCAAATACAAAACCTCAAGTGAAATAAAGGTTGTCTATGTTACTTCATTTTAGGCAATAAAATGTCTATTTTATTATTTAAAAAATTTTATTTGCATCTTTTAATGTATTTCTAACATTTCATAAAACATTAAGTAGTTTAGTGAAAAATCTGTAGAAAGTCCCAGGATTTTTTTAGCCGATTAATCGTCTATTAAAATAACTGTAATTTGCAGCCCTATAAAGAAGAATACTGCTTTTTTATTTCTTAATATTGCAACTAAAAGATGTGATAATGATGTAAGAAGGTCTTCAGGATGTCTAAAAGTGAATTTGTCCATGGGAACTTTCTTCGGATTTAGGAGATAAAAGCAAATTTATCAACGCCTAAGCAGGAGGAAGTCATACGTAAGAATCATTCAGTCGCCATGGTAACTAGCTCTTGATGGATGGGGCTGATCTTCACCACTTCCACTAACATTCAGAACGGTACCAGGTGAAAGGAATTTTGTGTAAATCCACTGTCTGATGAAGATACTTCAGCCACCAGCCTGCTAGTGCGTCCAGGTTGGTGAGCGTTGCCATGGATACGGACAGAAACAGAAAACAGTGATCCAATCAATGAGAGGTTGCTTCTGGCCACGAATAAAGAGTGATATGAAAACATCCTTTAGAGGAACTTCTTCAAACGAGCAAGGCTCAGTTAATTGATATGTTTATTGATATTCTGCTTCTGTGGAAGAAGATACTGATCGGTTGTAGCAAAAATTGGGATCGACTCCAAACACAGATAGCACAGGAATGTGTCACCATTGGTCAGGATTTAGCCAGATTAGTGGAAAGATAATAAATAAATATTTACTGATGTAATACATTTTATGCTTTTGGCATAAAGAGAATTTAAAAATATCACTTCATAATTATGGGTTATTGGAAGATTAACACCTTAACACCAACGATAAAGTCTTAAAAATGCAAACATTGGAAAAAAAACTTAAATAAATAAGCAGTGCTTAGCCTGGTGGAGGCGCAGGTAAAACCTTGTGGCCTGCCAGGTTTATGATACACTGGGGGAAATCCAGAATATTTATTTCTGGGTGTAATAGTTTACATATCTTTGTTAAATTATCAACAGTAGTTTCCAATCTGCATCACTTACGCACACAAATCAGTTTCCTGATCTCTTTTCAAGCCCAAACTTTAACCCAAAACAACTTTTTGACTTTGGATGATAGTTTTTACTATCGCTGGTCGTATATTCATAAATTTTCTTTAGATATAAGCTCCTAATTCAGCACTACTTTTATGATTAGCCTACAAGTTGTTTTTGTTTTGTTTTGTTTTTTTGTCCAGGTTGACTTGTTTTAACCCAACTCTACCTCTTTGTTTTGACTTTGGGGTTGTGAGTTTCACATATGCATCAGCTTTCTGTTTTGACCTATGCACCTTTAAACAGTAAACAAGTGATGTGGCCTGTTTTGGGGTCAAATCACTAAATGTAAAAGTAACAAACAGATGCCTGCAAGTCACTTTTTTTTTTTCATTTTTTTTTTATTTTTTTTTTTTACCATTTTTCTCTGTCTAAATTGGTCAAGAAAAACTGGGTTTGCCTGTATATCTTTCTGTCCATACCTGCAGAAGTTACAGTGTGGATTGTGTTAACTGAATCAGTTTGTTACATAATATCTGTGGTGTTCATGCAGCTCATCCTCTGACTTTTATATGAACTTTGCTCTAGATCACAGATGGTTACATGAATAACAGCAATCTGGTTTCTCATCAGCTGCTTATTAGCCAAGACCATGTTTGTTGAGCAACCTAATTCTGTGCGACAAACTTTGGGGTTTTTTCCCCCTATTTTATAAATTATCATTTATAAAGCACATTTAAAAACAGAAGTTTGCCAAAAGTGCTGCACAAAAAGACCAACCAAGAAATGGACATTAAAAAGTTAAAAACACTCTCAAGACAGTGACAAGAATTTAACTCGCACTAGACCGAACGACATAAAAAAAATATATGTTTTTTAAAGAAACATTTGAGAAAAACAAGCTGAGATTTAACTTTAACTTTTCTGTGCCACTACCAAACCCATTTTCAGCCAAAACAAAATATTTATAATGAGTGGGAAAGTGTTTTTTTTTAATCAATACAGAGTGCTAATTCCTCAGAATTTAATATAAAATAATTTATACTATATTTGCCCATTCTTTTTTTGAAACATTGTCAAAGGTCAGTCAAATTGGATTGAGAGAGACTGGGAATCTCTTACCAAAGATTCCCAGTTGTATTTAGTTGTGAGCTTTGACTAGGCCACTCTAACACATGGATATGCTTTAATTTAAATTATTCTAATGAATCTCTGACTGAATATTTCGGGTCATTGTCCTGCTGGAAGGATGAACTTCTGCCCTAGTATCAAGTCTTTATTGGAGACGTCTGAAGGTTTTTGGTTTCACTGGGTTTTCTTTAGGGGTATCGGCGTAAAAGCGTCTAAATCCAAATACTTTCCTCAGTTTCAGATGTTAACTGTATGATTTTCCGGATTATCCCAAACTTTCCCAGTAGAAAATGTAGAGTTTTTCTTTAGTTGTCGTACGGAGACGTTAGCTTGGTTCTGGTTCTGCACGTTTACGTTCACATTCACATGATTAACCGCCTGTAAAGCGGTGAATAAAGGCCCTGTTTTTCAGAATGAGCCCTGATTTACTGTAAACCTTGATGCGAAAGATAAACAGCTCTAGTGGTTTCTGCAGCGGCAGCACGTGCCTTCCTCTTGTGAAAGCTTCTCTCAGATGTCATGAGGGTGTCAGAATTTTACTCCTCTGGCAGATTTTACCGTGTTGCTATCACCAGACATCTCATCTTTTATCTGATCGTAAGTATTAGCTTAGAGAAGATAGATGTATTATTTTGAAAAGGAACAAGAAAAATATCTTTGCACATGATGGCAATTATCCTGCATGACCTTTAACCCATACATGTTATGTGCAGGTCAGACAGATGTTAAACTTTGGTTTTCTTTTCTTTTTTTTTGACCCTATTGAGATTCCAGTGTGTCTGATTAATTCGCTGTAGTCACACCACCGGTATTCCCCTTATTCAACGCGCTTCAAATGGAAATGACGTTACATGTGCACCGAAAGGCGTGAGCGTTTTCAGCACGTAAGGTTTGCGTGTGAAGAGAGGGTCCTATCATATCAGCAAAGTGAGAATTTAAGCAGCAGGCTTGCAGCAATCTGCTTTTTCACTCTCCAGTTCCTTTATCCAGCTAGAGCAGTTTTCCTGTGGGTTATTCTTCCTATCCCTCCACAGGAAAGCTGTCCCCTACTGCTGCTTCCTATCCTGAGCTTTTCTCTGAGCCTCGCGTTGCTCTGCCTTAAACGTTCTCGCTCCTCTTTGATCTGGTTTAGATGGCTGACTGTCCCTTAAATAACCTCCTACAGGTACAAGTAGGTTAAAAAAAGAAAATTATTGTCAAAGTTAGTTTCTGTTATTTACTTCACAAAGTGAACTCATTACATCCAGAGACTGATAAATTCCTGGTTTATTTTTTAATTGTGGTTTAGAGAAAATGAAAACAGAGTTGTTTCCAAAAACAGAAAAGAAAAAAAAAAATCCAGTTTTCTCTTCATGGGGAAAAATGCTGAATGGAGAGATTTTCAGCATCGCCGGTGAAACCTGAATGACAAAATGGTCATTGCAAGAAGAAGCTCATGAAAGTTGAGCGGAAAGAAAAACTGGCAGAAAACTGTTGACAGAGGTGACTTATGATTGTATTGGTAATCCATTATTTCTTTTTAATTCATAAGTTGATAATATACTAATAATTATCATTAATAATTAATGAAATACTAATTATATTAATTAATATTATTATTTTTTAATATAAATTAATTGATATTAGTAATATCAATTATATTCATAATAATACTTATTATTAATATTTCTAATAATAATGCAATTAACCGGACAAGAAAATTGTAATAGATTTTTTTATTGAATCACTTACAATTATATTACGCAATATTAGACATACATAAAAATTAAGCTGAACTGATTCAATATCCTTTTTAAACAAGGAAATAACTATTATTTTGCCTAAAATGCAATAACATTCCTTTAATGTGCACCTAATTAGTTACAGCAAAGGATGTAACTGCAGCTAAAAAAATAAGAAAAGCTGAGTCATTTCTGCTTAATCTCGCATCAATACAGTATACGGCTAAATGCAAAATGGATGTTTTTTGTGCAGTTTTGCCCTTTTTTACTGCAGGTTATCTTTGTTAAGTCTGTAAATATTCCAGTTAATGAGCTATTTCAATAACCGAATAATCCAGTTGTTTCTTTTAATGCAAAGTGTTAACTGCAGCTATTCAATACATCAAAAGTTCTGTGTCCAAACTAGTGTCACAGTTCGAGTTGCTTTTTGTCCAATGTGGATGTTCTTCATTAATTTCTGATTTAGGGAGCCATGTTGGTGCTTTATTCCAAACTGTATCTAATGATGATGCTCCTCTGCTCTCAGGAACACGGCGGCCTGTTGCGAATCTTCCCTGAAGGAAAGGCCCAGTTCGCTGATATAGAGCCAAGATTTGACCGGCTGCTCCTCTTCTGGTCAGACAGGCGAAACCCCCACGAGGTCCAGCCTGCTTTCTCTACAAGGTCGGCCTGAGACTCTGCACTCTGCGCTCAGTGGCTTTGCTGTGGCTCACCTTGTTTCCTCCCCGTCTCTCTGCAGGTATGCCATCACGGTCTGGTATTTCGATGCAGACGAGCGAGCCAGAGCTAAAGAAAAGTACTTAACAGGTAGGACTCACTGCTTTTTGGCTCCTGTTGTTTCATTGTTTTCATGGTCTTTCCTCTGACTGCTCCTCTGTGTGCAGGTGCAGGAGAAAAGGGAGTAAAAGTTGAACTCAACAAATCATCGGATCCCAGCTAGTAGGACGACTGCAAACATCCATTAAGTGCTCTATCCTAAGAAAGTGGCCTACAGAGATCATGTGTGCAACTGAAAAATCTTAATTTACATTAAAAAAAACAAAATAGGAGTACAGAAATCAAATATACTTTACACTTAATCTGGACAGTGAATGTCATAACATTGTACTGAAAGGAATTGTATGCTTTTTTTCTTCCTCTTATTAACAGAGTATGCATCTACAGTGCAGCTGAGCCTGACTAAAAACAAACAAAAAAAAGCTTTAGATCCTCATAATTTGTTGATTTCTTAAAGGTACAGTGTTTTGCTTTTCATGTTATTTTCCTCGCATCAAATGGTTTCATAGGAAAGCTTCATCATCCATGTCAGTTTCCAGTAAGTTCAGGAATTATGGACATAAAAAAACCAACTAATAATCTCTGCCAGAACTGCTTTGGTTTTAAATCTGCAGCTTCAGGTTTTAATGGCCTTGTTTTTCTGTCTCACTCGGTAACATGAACTGTTTGGAGCTGCAGAAACTTACATAAACATCATGATTGAGTGGGATGCTGTGAGACCTGCTGTGATCCGCTCAGTACAAAGTAGAGAGCGCCCTCTGCAGAACACTTGTGTACAGCACTTTTATGCTTGTGCCAATTTTTTTGTTTTTATTTTGGACCTCTGGATGAAAAAAAGTTGCTGCTGCTGTGGCCGGATCTCTTCAGGTCTCAACTAGGAATGGGCCGGTGTGAGATTGACACGATGTGATAAGAGACAACTGAAAATGGCACCGCTTCTCTATAACAAAACAAAAATACAGTTGTTTTCAAAATAATAGCAATGTGTCTAAAGAACTGTTTGTTTTCATACAAGGAAATTAATCTGCAGGTTTCTTTAAACAGTTACTCTAAAGAACAGAAAATACTTGAAGATTTAGCTTTCCAATGAGCTGCCGAGCTAATATTTAGCTATGAGTTAATCAACCTGACACCTGTGGACAAGATGATTGGACTAAATCACACAATTTGTTTAAATTTAAAGCTACAGTATGTAACTTTTATTAAAAAAAATGTTTTTAAACTTTCACCATGTTTGGACAATACAATATTAGACAATCTGTGAAAAGATCAATTTCCTCCACCAAAAACAACCAATCAGAGCCAGGAGGAGAGTCTTAGCGCTGCCAATCAACCCCAAGTACTCGTTGCTCAATGTTCAGAGACAACTTATTGTTACAGAAAAATTGTTTATCCATATCATCGGTGGCTATGCTAACTAGCCTAGCATTCACAACATGCTACGCTAGCTGAAACCTAGCATGTTGGGTGATTGACAGTGCCAAGACCCGCCTCCTCGCTCTGGTTGGTTGGTTGGTTGGTTTTATCAAGTACTGGGAGAAGGTGGAGGAGTTTAGTTTTTTCAGATCATCTGTTACAACATGTTGACACAATCAACACAAAGTTGAAAAAATATATATATTTCTAATAAAAGTTACATACTGCAGCTTTAAGGTTTTGAGAAGTAAGCTGCTCTTGTGTTAGCCTTCCAGGCCTAGAACCAAGATGGCGGTCGTTTGTTTTCTTTGAGGTTTTTCTGTCTTACAAAAGCTCCTATTTTTATAGATTTTACTCTTCAGCAACAGGCAATACAAGCTGAGTCATTTGAGTATTCAGACTGATCCAAGATCCCTAGTAATATATATGTAACACTATCAAATGAGAAACAAACCCATTTATTTTCCTGTAGCCTATGTCATTTTCTCAACAGTTGTTTTTTGCCAAAAAGTTTGGCTTTAAGCAGCTCTCCCTCTAAGTGTTCAAGTACTTAAAGCAAACTGTATCTAATTTTTTACTTTTTTTTTTTTGCGATTTCTTGACTCATTCAAATGATAGTTCTCCCTTTTCTTCGTCATCTTCCTGGTTTTCGTTTCTATTTTGAAGCAATAACTTTTACTGTAAATCAGACTCACCTGTCCACAACGCTGTTGTTTTAAATGAAAACCCTTTTAATTAATAATTCAGCTGCACAGAACCTGCAGCATTAACAGCATCACTGTTGCTACTCAACATTTGTAAATTATTTTCTGTGTAGAAATGCAAGTTCTACTAAAACCGGTGTTATAATCTGGTTGTTGAGGTTGCACTGCTATTATTTTGAAGACAGCTGTATATAACATAATGAATAACAATAATATGAAGTACAATACAAATGTGATCCCTAAAAATTAAACACAAAAAAATGAAAGTAAAAGAAACAAGAATGATCAGAATCAATATTTTATTTTTATTTTTTTTAACAAAAGATATCTGGTTAATTAGGTGTGGTATTTACTCTTAATCGGCTTTTTCCTCTAAAAAGTTTTTAAAAATGCTACATTAATGGGAGGTGCAGAAAGCTGCATTTGTTTTTATTATTGTAAACAAGAGAGAGTAGTTACCCTTTTCAGCCAGCTGACCTGCAGTGCTCAGAAGCAAGAAGTATTCTACTGTTATGTGCTTCAGAGAGCTGGAGAAAGCACTAGTCACTCCCAATTGTTTCTGCATACTGATGGTCAGCAACAGGTGAGGGAGGGGCAGTGATGCATTACATTTCTCTCTGACATCAAGGATGTTTTGAGATTTTATTTAGCTATTTTTAAAGGGGCAGTATTACGTAAAAAAAAAAAAAGACTTTTTGAGCTTTACGTTATGTTATAATGTGTTTCTCAAATAAAAACATGCCTGGAGTGTTGCTTTGATTCTTTCATGCATGTTTAATCTCTATGGCAACCATTCAGCTGTGCAAAACATCTGGGTGGACCAGCCCCGCCTTCGAGGCGCAGCGCCTCTCCGCACTCAGCTCCTTCACACTAGCCAGCAGCAATTAGCACACACCCGGTGTAACTTCATCTTCTGAGCTCATTATATGAGCTACTTTGGTTACAAAATGTAACGGATAGAGGAGCCATATTGTGATTACTTCCTAAAGGTGGCTTGTCAGAAAGAGCAGGAGTTTTTAAAGACACAGAGGCCCAATTTCAAGGCCCTACATTTCATCCAAGTCATGTTTGACATACAGCTCTGGAAAAAATTGATAGACCGCTTCAAAATGATCAGTTTCTCTGCTTTTACTTTTTGTAGGTATATGTTTGAGTAAAATGAACATTGTTTTTTTATTCTGTGAACTACTGACATGTCTACGAAATCCCAAGCAAAAGTTTAGTATTTATTTGCAGAAAATGATGATAAACATGCAGTGCTTTCAGAACTCAAATAATGCAAAGAAAAGTTAATATTCATTTAGAAACAACAATACTAAGGTTTTAACTCAGGAAGAGTTCAGAAATCAATATTTGGTGGAATAACCAGCTGGAACTCAGTGCTGTGGGCTCTTCATTTTAACTAGAGCTGTAGATGTAGTGTTTTTATAAGAGCTGGAGGTAACGTAGTTACATAATTATGCTGTAAAATGGCACCATGTGCCTGGAAAACACATAATGCTGCCCCTTTAAGGTTTGTGCATGATGCCCATGCCTCGTCTCAGACAGACCCACTGGATGACAAAATGTGTTTTTGTTGGATGTGATGTGAAGGCTGGAAGGTAGTTTAAAGAAACCTAAATCTGCCTCATTAAAACAACAACAACAAAAAAACTGAAGACACTCAAGAGTTTGCACTTCATTAATAAGGAATTTAGACCCTGGATGTAGTGAAGGACTTACATCTTTGTGTTCTCATCTGTTTTGGGTTTCAGCGGGGATGCGTTGGTTGCAGCTTTATTTCTTCTGCTGTGTTTCATCCGACATCAGGCAGAAACTCAAACTGCAGCTGACCTACATGTCTTCAGTCTTACTTTTCAAAAAATAAAAAAAACATATTTCCTGCAGTATTAACTACATAATCTGTCAAAATTATCTGGATCAAATTTCCAGGATCGCTATGGATTCTGCATTGCTCTCACTAATTATTAAAACAATAGTGAAACAGTGTAATAAACATCTTTATTACTACCTCAGTTGGTGCATTGTTTCATAAAATGCTTCTTTTTTTTAATGTACTCGTTTAGTCATCTGGTTCCAGTTTGTTCTTGATTATTTCCAGAGCATTTCAAGACGGTCTTTACATTTCCAGAGTTAATATCTGATCGTTAAGCTGAAGTCTTAACAATCAGGAACGTTATTATGTATGTTGTGCTTTTTAGAGGGCCTTCATCGTTGAAAAGCTCCTCAATAAAATTGAGAGGAATCCGAAACATGCCTGGCTTGCCAGTCTTTCTCTTCTGCACTCAACAAAAACTTTACTTTATCCGAATCTTGACTTTTGTTTTCAGTTTTCAATTTAAATGTATTTTTAAAGGTTCATTGGCTGCATGGAAATTAAAGTTTAGAATTTTTTTTAGGGTTTTTTCCTCTTGAATTATTTGCGTAGGAAATTAAATTCATCTTTTATCTTTATGAACAATCAATCAAAACATCCAGCCATTAATTAGAATAGTTAATTTCATATTCCCAACACATTATGGGACTAAAATTATATTTTTATTTATGAATTGTGTTCAGGAACATTAACTGGCTTTTTATTACTCTTCCACTATGGCTGTTGAGCAAAAGAACTGAGTGCAGAAAAGTTTAAATTTCCAGATTTTTATTCCTTTCTAAAAAAAACCCCAATGTGATTCTTTTATTGATTTCCATAATTTATACTTCTCTATTTTTAAATGGCTTCATCCCTCCCACCTTGTTTTGTGCCGAAGTTATTGATCAGTTTGGATTTAAAAGAAAGAACATTTATTTTTCCAATTTTCTTTTTGGTTTTAAGGTTTTTTAATTTATTAAATCTATGCATAATATGCAACTGATTTTTTTTTTAAATAGCTTAAAGAGTGAAAAGACCAGCAGATAAATGAAATGTTCCCTTATTTAATAAAAAAAATTAAAAATGACCCATTTTTTTAGACCTGTGTGTTTTAAAATTGAGTCTGGAAAATGGTAAACATTAAAGGAAACAGAATTAAAATAAACTGTTGAACTGGTATATCTATAGTAGAATAATTTGGGTCTAAAAAACAACAAATCTGGTACAAATTTTAAAGCAGAGCTGGTTTAACTTGCCCATAAATTAAAAAATGATCCAGTCCAAATTAGTACTTTTTGTATTTGCACAGATGTCTGAAAATATTTAAGTAGAAATATACAGGAACTCTGGATTCTAAGAAAAACAAAACCATACTCTATTTTAAATTCACTTTTAGTTTTAAAACAAAGATTTTAAAGAACAATGAGTTGCCGCACCAATAGGGGGCGGTGCTGTGCAAGTTGTGGATTCCACCTTGGAAATCCTCAGCAGTTAATTAAAATTAAAACATTTCTACAATATTTAAACCTTTTTTTTTTAATATGAATGAAAAGAATCTTAATTATAAACATCCGTATGAAAACAAAAACATTCACATAGTACATTAAAATATTACAGTACAGCTTACAAAGGTTAGGAAATATATTAAGATGTAATCCAACATGACCTAAATAATGAAAGAGTTTCAATGACAGATCATAATCTGTACAAGGAGTGTGCAAAAGTACTGTCCCATTTCTGGGCTTTTATATACTGGCAATGAGAAGAGTCTGTCGTTTCCTCCAGCTCCTGAAGAACCTTGTGCCTCGGTCAGTAACAAGACTGTGCAAAAATATACAGACGAGTCCTTGAACGCCCCTCAGTAATGGCTGAGCTCCTCCGGCGGGCGGGAGAAGTTGTAGCTGTCCTCGCTGCCGATGTAGGCGCTGATGCCGCTGTTCTGACTTCCCCACTCGTAGCTGTCCGCAGCCAGGCTAGACAGTGTGAAAGGCGACATCCGTTAACATCGATCATTCCTGCAGAACTTCCTGAACAGCAGGAAATGAGAGGATTGTACCTGGCTTGGATGTTCTGAGGCATGACGCTCCATGCCAGGTCGTCGTCGCTGTCGTAGCGTCTCGGGTTGTCAAAGAAGTAAGCTCTGGACGAGAAGACGTGGCCCGGGAGGCCAGAGCTGCTCTGCAAGAGTCGAAGACAGACCACAAGATGTCTGTAACTAACCACAGTTTACTAATATGTCAAGAAACATCAACTTTTAGCATGTTTTTTTATTCACTACTCAATAATAATTATATTTATTTAGCAATAAAGCTGCTTCATCGCTTTGGATTTTAGAAGTCCATGATTCTGTAACAATTTTTTTTATAAGAAATATGTAATATTTTCTTAAATGTGTACTATCAAATTAGATTTTATTTTATTCCCATAATTCTTATGGGGTTTTTTGTAGCAGTGTCTGCACTGTTGAACAGGTCCTGTCAGAAACGTTTAAATTTTTTGCTCCAGGAGCAAAGAAAAACACTAAAAACACGACATTACGAAAAATTAGAACAAACTTTCACATATTTAACCTTTGTTTTACCCCTTATAACGGCTCATAGCACACTAGAAAGCATAGAGCTGAAGCTACCGATTATTTTAGTTAAATATTAATCGGTTAAACTGGAGATTAATCGGTTAAGTTTTCAATCTTAAATGCAAAATGTACATAGTTTTTGTACAGTTTTGGCCTATTTGCTGCTCTGACAAGTGCCATTTTTTCAGTCCTTACATCCCAATTAACGATTACGCAAATACTAAATTAGTTGCCGATTATTTCAATAATTGATTAATTTAATTAATAGTTTCAACACTCAGCCGTGTTGTGGAGGCCTCACCCTGTCCAAGTTGGGTTTCCGAACCCTGAAGAAATACACAACAAGGGAAGTCGGTAGTAGCTCCCAAACAAAGAGAATCACTCCGAAGACGACGTAGCCAGTGTCGCCCAGAGTCGACTGTAGATCTGCCTGAATAAAAAACAAAAGAAAGACGTTACAAGAAGCAAAACAGATCCATCCATCGAATGTGAAAACTTATCTACGATGACGCATTAGGGATTAGGCCCATTTAGATACATTTTTCTAGAAAAAACATGGAAATTTCTGACTTGAAAAGTCAAATTTACTTGGGAGCGGGGGGAATCTTATTTTTAGACAAATCACAGAAATCTGAGGGGGATAAAATGTGGAAAATTCTGAGTTTAAAGTCACAAATTTTCCAGAAAAGAAAAACAAATTCTGAGACTTTTGGCTGAAATTTACTCTTTTTCTCTATCTCCGATACACCGTCGAACTCGTCCCTGATTTTTCCTCAATGATTTGAGGGTAATTTTGAACTTTCATGCAATGTGGGGAGTTCAGGGGATTCTTTTGGCTTATATTTGTTTTCTTTTTAACTTTCAATATCAAGCAGTGGTTTTTTTTAAACAGGGAAATAAAAAGAAGAAGAAAACGAAGGCAATTTTCAACGCCTGTCTGAAAATGACTAATTACTTCCCACCGTATCTAAATAATCTTTATCTTTTCATTTAGCAATGCTTGTAATTCCCAATAAAAACACAATCTTCTCCAGTTTTTAGATGTTTAATCTTCAATATTTATTGTTTAATATCTTTATGAGACCAAAAAAAAATCTAGTTATGTGCCAACATCCTGAACTTTTACTTTGAAATCCTCCCGGCAAGGTGATTTACCTGGTCCGACACGTTGTACCAGTCGTAGTCAAACGAGTTGATGCTTTTGTTTGACAGCGCCAGGACGACCAGGTTGTAACAGGCCCTGGACGCGTACAACAGGATGACAATGGCTCCTATAACGGTCACCTGGCACACCGACGTCCCCTGCACAACGTCAGAGCAGCAGCCCGGAGTTTAAGACGAGGTAAAAACAAAACGACTCAAGCTGGGAGAAACATTCATGAACAGCGAGCTGCAAAAATAGAAATATTTCTGCACATTTTGTCACATCACAACCACAAACTTCAGCCTATTTTTATTGGATTTTATGTGACAGATAAACACAAGATGGTGCATATTTCTGAAATGGAAGTAAAATTATGGTTAATTAAAAAATTGAATCAATAATCGAAAGAATAAACCTTTTTCTTGACCAGTTTTGTGCATCTAGAGGCTGAAATGTTTGGATTATTCTTTGTAAAATACCTCAAACTCTGTGTACATGGGTTTTTAAGTCTTTAAAACGAGAATTAGCTCTGTACTTTGACTAGGCCGTTGTAACAAATTAATGGTTTGATCTAAACCCTGGGTGTCCAAGTCATCTGAAGACACTATTGTATGTGCTTGTGTGATGCTTTTTGTTCACCAATTTCTCCAAGAGTGCATTCACATAAGCCATGTGTAGGTCACTTTAATCTAACTAGAAAGTATGGGGAGGTGTGAATGCACAATCAAACACTGATGGGGACTAAAAAAGCGAACTCTGGTCTAAAAACCTACATCTAGGTTCGGTTAAGGTGAGCTCTGGTGCAGTCTGAATGCATATGTAAATCCAAGCGGACCAGAGATCTCTCCAAAAGCAGGAAGCAGACTATAGAGCAGGGCATTATGGGTAAAAACAACCAAAACAAATTTATAAATCTGGTGCCTGAGGGAGCAGTAGTGTTTTACCAAATAAGAAAAAAAAAAAAAAAAAAAGTAAAAGTGATGCTACTCTGTTTTTGTTAACGTTTGAGCTCATGTCTTCCTCAGAGATTTTTGTCTCATTCCTTTCAGTGTTTCTTGGTGCAGCGCCCCCACAGGCGAGGAGGTAAAAGATTGTTTTGCAAAGAGCTTAGTTCATTTGACGGTGTGAAAGCGAACTGCAGCAGCTGAAAATGTAACAGATGTTGCACCTTTGGTCTCAAATCTAACCAAATCTACCGGACCATCAAGAAAAAAGCTTTTAAAACCTCAAAACAGCTGAATTTATACAGAGATTAAATAAAATTTAAGATGACTTCATTTAATATTTTGTTGCATTTGTTATTTTCATCCCAATTTACCTTCTGCATCATTCTATCGCATGAAATCCATCAAAATTCACATCTGTAACTAACAAAGCGTGACTAAGTTCATAGGTTGAATGATTTTGTAAGGCCTCGAAGCCAAACAAGAACAAAAGAAGATCATTTTTTCTTTCTGATTCCTGGTTCAGTCTCACCTTGGACTCCAGGTAGATGTTGGCCAGGGACATCTTGGCGATCTTGTAAAGACACAAAGAGAGCGAGACGGCGCACAGGACGAAGAGCGTGTCGTTGATGGCGACTCTCACGAGCACAATAGTGTGAGCTTCTGCAGAGGACATCCTCACCAGCAGGGCACACGCTAAGTTCACGACTAAAAACACCAGGCTGATGAACAGGAAGAGGAGGTAGAGGGGCAGCCTGGCAGGAAAAGACCAGAAACATTTTTATTATTCAGCTGCTAAAAACTGCAGCAGGGAAAAGGAGCGGAAAAGGCCTGCTCTCACCTGTACCTCTGGAGCTCTGGGGCATATTTGGACTTTGCCTTAAAAACAACCTGTAAAAAAAACAATTAAAAAAAAACATTTAATCATGCAAATATGTCAGGCTGTTTCACTTCTCCATTCCGGTTAACCAGGAACCTCGTGGTTGAAAATGGTTGCATTTTATGTTTATGGTGCACAATAGTTACTCAGCCCAGGGCTCGCTGGAAACTCAAATGTGGCTTGTATCAATACAAGAGGATTACGCTAAAAATAAGCCTGAGGCAGAGGCTGCAGAAGGCAGCGGTTCGTATGTGGATTGCGTAAGCGGTTGAAGACATGATTCATTTCATTTCGGTGCAGATTCTGAATGCGAGCCTCCCACACTGAAGGCAGTAATAACTGGACTCCTTCCTCTCAAGTCACATGAATGATGGAGGGTGCCACATCGAGCACAAGCAGGTTTTGCAGCGTTTGTTTATGTGAGGGCTACCTGCGCTCAGTGTTTATGCTTTATACGCGTCCACATCCTGAGCGAAGTGAAACTGTAAATACTTTCACAGGCGTCTTTTGTGATGCAAGGGTGAAATGTATTTCCTCTTTGCAGATTTTTTTTTATTCTTCTGCTTTGTTTTTTCACTAATTTTAAAGATAATCTGAGAAAACACATTTATTTGTTAAATCACGAGAAAGTCTTGGTTATCCCAGATGAATCATGAATTTGCTTCAACTACATATTTTTGGACAACGGAGTTTGATCACTGCAAAAACAAAAAGTCTTACCAAGGATTTAAGTTCAGTTTCTGTTGCAAATATATTAGAATATTTGAAACGTTTTAACAGGATATATGAGCTTATTTTTAGTAAATATTTCCTTAATATTGATGAAAATTAATTATTTCCATTGGCAGATTATTCCACTTATAACAGTGAAATAATCTGCCAGAGGACATAGTTCATTTTTATCAATATCAAATGAATTATTTACTTAAATCAAGCTACTATTAATAAATATTTTTAAGTTAAATTGGTCACAAGGAGTCAATCTAAGTTTGTTAAGATGAGCCAACATAAATAAAGTAAGTTTGACAAACTTAATTCAAGTATTTGTGACCAATTAACACTTTTTTTTTTTAAAGTTGTAGCTGCATTTTCTCTCTTCAGTGTAGCTATGGTAACACAACTATAAAACTATGAAGATATTTATCCTATTCTTTGGACTTTTACAAACGTAAACTTGCCTATTACTTTAAATTTTTTATTTAATGCAAAAGTTTTTAAATATTTTAACTTTTAGATCAAATTTTAAAGCATTCTAATTCTCAATAAGCGCATTTTTAAATTCTAGATCTATAATATTAAAAATTCAACCATTTACATGAGGTCTGGGGACCTAAGCAGCTGCTTGGGTCGCTCATGCCTTGGGCTGGCTCTTAATCATTTTTCTACCCAATAATGATGAAAGTTATAATTGCCCCAGCATGTTTGTATCGATGTTTTTTCAAAGTGGTTTGCATATAAAAGCAGTTTTCTCCTCACAGTCTCAACACGATGAAGTTTCTCTCTTTATGACCGTTTGTTTTAACTTTTCCCTTCTGTAGTTGGAAGCAGTGATAGCGATGCAAAATGCTAATCTGCAGATGCACGCAGATCAAAAGCTGCTGCAGAAAAACTCAGATGTTTTTCTGCAGCAGAACATAATGCTAATAAACACCCTCAAAGGAGGAATTAGATTAAAAGGATGCAGAGACAGAAAACCACTGAAGAAACGCAAAGTAATTAACCATTTGCCTTGTGTGATGTCATCAGAAAAATGCGCGAGTGGAAATATTTTTGTTTTTTGAAAAGATTTTATCCTAATTAAATAACGAATTACAAAAAAAAAGAGAGAACAAGTAGAAAAACCCAACCATGGCATCTTGTTCTACATCTAAACTGAGTTTAAGAGATTTTATTGAAATGTTTGGCTTGTGTCTTAAAAATATGAGTAATTCAAATGTTGTCAGGAGACTTAAATGACATATGTTACACAGCTAAATCAGTTAGATATTGCTCAAGATGCAAAATGTCATGTCAGCTGCTAGTTCACACGAAGACAAAGATTCCCTTAAGCTATGACATGAAAAGACTTGTATTGAATGTCTTTAAATGTCAAGTTTCCCCATCTAAACAAAAGGAGTTCCTATCAACACTTGCAGACGATATTTCTTTGGTTTTGTTAGACAGAACCTGAGATCAGGTTTCCATTACTTCACATCTGCAGAGGTTCTGGACTCGACCTCTTGTTACAAAGTCCGCTTCAAATTTTTACAAGTTTTTACACCCCTTGAGCGACAAACGTCAATGATTGTTATTGGTGTGATGGATCAAAACAAAGTAGCACATGACAGGGAAGTGGAAGCAAAATGATGCATGGCTTTCACAATGTTTGATAAGTTAAATAAAATGTGGCATGTTTTTGTCTGCAGCCCTCTTTACTTTGACAGTCCTAATCAAAATCCACCTGCCAAGGTGAGGAAAGGAGAGCATTGAACTGAAAAGCAGCAGCAGAGGCTTTACTAAGCAATTAATCGCATTATAAATTAAAACGAACTCAATAATTTCCATGCTGTTGATTAGCATTTTTTTAAACAAAGATTTCATAATTCGTTTTATTTATTGTTTCTGGTTGTTTGGATATTTAAAATGTCTTCCAGTTCCACTGTGGAGAGTTTATTAGTCTTTGATGGGGGAAAAACACATTATTATCATTTATTGCAATAATTTTTGGGACAATTTATCATCCAGTAACATTTATTATTTTTGATAGGTCTGGATGTAACTCTGGAGGAGCTGCAGAGATCCATATTAATAGCAGAAAATTACATAAAAAAAGTTCAGTTTGTAATTTGAGCAATGAAGAAGAAACAGCAAACATGAAGGTACTCAGGTCAGATGAGAGTACAACCTCAACAAACCACTGTAGAACATGGTGGTAGCAGTATAATGCTGTGAAGACAAGCTGGTCAGAGATGATTGGAGTAAGGTTGGGCAATATAGACTAAAAGTTTAATCATAATACTTTGTGGTGCTGTTATGATAGCAATAAAAGTGACAATAAAAACGACTTATTACTTCTTTTTTAGGTAACTGTGCAGCTGTGACCGCATGACGTAGGAATCATAGCCTCATAAACACAAATACTGCTCTAGAAAAACACATCTATATCTAATGAGCTTCTTTAGGACACCAGTCACATAAAGAAGCTTGATTTATATCACTAAACTAGTAATAAATATATTAAATGTAGCATTTAATATAATATATATATTAAAACATAATAAATTAGTTAAATTGAAATATATATTAGATTAAAATATAATAAATTAATTCACAATTAATACTAAATGTTAGATTTTCAAATTTACTGTCATTTATTGATACTCTTATTAAACAAACATTGGAGAAACTAGTAAAAACAAGAATCCTGATCATACAGATAGTTATGGAATGCAACTTATCACAACGTGATAAATCTAAATTCTTACGATACAAAATTTATCGTGATGAATGATAAACGCCCACCCTCTAATGAGAAGATGGATGGAGATGGAAGAAAAGGGGCTATAAAAGACGAAACATCTCAAGTTTTAGAGGAAATTTTCAGGGGGTGTGGATATTAAGACCGTACATCACGGCTCAAGCACGCATCCTACCTACATGTCCTGCAGAGGCATTAATCGGGTCTGATCCTGCTTACTCACCTGTGCAAAGTAAAGGTTCATGAGGCTGAGCGTGAAGAACTGCAGGCAGACGGGGAAGCAGTAGAGCAGCCAGAAAGGAAAGGGACCTAGAGTGTTGGCCGTGACAAAGTTCCTGAAGTAAAAGGAGAAGAGCACGGTGCGCAGGGCCGACCACAGCAGGCACAGGAACAGGAACACAGTCTGGTAGCTGAAGCGCTTGTGTCGGTACCGCAGAACCAGCCAGAGCTGCACGTAGATGAAGATGAAGAGCAGCGAGTAGAAGACGGTGTAGACCACCGTCAGACCCAGAGTCACAAAGGGGGGCACGGCCGGGCTCAGGGTGGGCAGAGGCAGGGGTTCCTTCTCCTCCGCCGGGGCCTCCATGATCAGCTCTCCCTGGCTCTCTGGAGGGGAGATGGAGCTGTTCGCAGCAGATCCCTGCCTCTCAGGCTCCCAGGCCCGGGCCGAGGCGAGGCGCGGCGCGGCGCGGGGAGGAGGCGCAGTCAAAGCACGGAGAACCAGGAAGACGGCGGGGCGGCTGTCACAAACTCAGCGGGGAAGGAAACCGGTCCAACTTCCTGCAGAGGATCCAGAGACAGCCGGGGAGACGGAGGCACATGACCAAAGATGATGAGCAGGACTGCGGCGGGTTTCCAGGACCAGTCCCCACCCCCTCCTCAGCCAGGGAGCGCATTACGTGACGTTACGCACCAGCTGACGCATGCTACTGTACCTTTAACCCTGTGATGGCGCTTCCCACCGCAGCTCTGATCCCGGGAGGGCAGATCAGGGCTCCTTTATGTATTTAATCTAGTTATTACAACCCTGCATGAAAACCAGACTCATTCATTCATTCACTATATGTGCTAAATAAAACAAATATATGGACAACAGTAAGGCTTTACACTAAAAAGAAACTATTAAAATTTAAACAATAAAATCCGTGTATCCATTTTTATGCAATTTATGTGGGTAGGTATAGTCCTAAATGGAAATTTTTGAAAGTTTAACAACTAATAATGCATTTCCTAAACAAAACAGTTACCTTCTAACTATTTTTAGTTAGCATCCGCCTACTACCCTAGCTTTGCAGACAGTCTGGAATTTCTCTCATTCACTTTGATTCACTCCGGTAGATTTTCTACCGGGCCAATCAGTGAACAGAAGGAGAAGTTGTGAATGATAGCCTTGTTTTCTGTTGTTTTAGCAATGGCAGCGGAGGGAATGAACGAAGCCCTTCAATCCGCGTTGAACACGTTTCCAAATATTGGATTAACATTAGCAGCCATATTGTTTCTCTCTTGGCAGTGGAGGATGGTTGTTTACAACGCAGGCAATTTTCCATGATTTTGAGATGCAGAGTGGTATTTAAATGTGCCGTATTATTTTTAATTATTTGAAGGTAACATCAACTGACAAACACTAAATTTACAGTAAACAAGTTTTATATCTTTTATTTCATGCCAACAGCAGGATAAGGTTAACCAGTTATTTACGTATATGTATACTAATCTTATGTATTTACCAAAATTATTAAAATGTGATGTAAATACTGATGCTATATACTTTAATTTTTCATATTTTCTTATTTTTTTCATTATATTTGGGGTTTTTTCTGTCAGTGTACTGCTGCTGGAAACTGAATATCCCAGAGGAACCTTCCCATAAAGTTTAATCTAAGATTTATTTATTTTATTTTCATTCATCACAATGTCCACATCACTCTTTGTGAAAGTATGCATCAAGTCTAGGATTATTAAAATCCTGAGGAACGTTTAGGACCAGATCAGTAAACAAATTATCAAAAACCAACAATGAACAAAGCACAAGAGAAGGCAACAGTGATAGATTTATCAGTTTTTGATCCACCAGTGTGTGAATTATGATTGATTGTAGTGTAAAATGCTTCGAAGTCCTCAGACTTGATAAATGATCAATTTTCCCATTTATGATTACAATGTTGCTGTCGCTTCATAGTAATATGAAGCGACAGCTTGATATGTGGGGGAAGTGGCAACAGCAGATTCCAAGAACAAGAGCTGCGATCTATTTCCAGAAGATTGCAGTCCTACGAACAGCTAAGATATGTATGTTTGTCATCATCAGGTGCTGTTTGCTTGATAAGTGTGTGAAGGGAAGTGGTGGAAGTGTCAAGAAAAATACATTTTCTCATACAATATCACCAAATGTGCAAACAATCCAGCATATATGTGGTGCCATTTATAAAGTTACACAGTAGAAAAATTAACAGCAATAATTAGACTTATTTAGCCTGTAATACACAAGAAAGGTAGGTGTTCAAATGTGGATCTAACATATTTACACCATGTCAAGAGTTACAAATTAAATATTTATTTCCCCAATTAAATATTTAACTTACAAACTAAATATTTAGCTTTGACAGTAAATATTTAGTTTGGAAGCTACATATTCACAAATAAATATTTAAATTCAATCTAAATATTTTGTTCTCAAATGAGTATTTATTTAGCTATGTAGTTTGCTTACAAACTATTTAGTTTAGTCTACAAACTAAATATTTAGCCTGTGAATTAAATATTTATGCAACTTTGACATTTATAAATTTATGACTACGGTAATATGATGACTTGAAAAACACCCAAATGTTTTCTTTAAGACAATCTAAATAAACCAAATTATTCAAGTAAATTTTTTGCTGTGTAACTTTACAATTTATTATTCCATAAGAAAGGACAATAATAAAAGTTATCAAATTATGACAGGTTTTACTAGAAGTGGGACCTCAAATAAAATTCAACTTATAGAATTTGTGTCAAAGTTAAAATGTTTAAGGTCACTGTTTTTCTTCAACTCTGTCCAAGATTGTGTCATATTTGTTTTCCAGTGAAAATAGGAAGTGCGATGTTATCAGAATTGTTTTTCTTTTCAGTCCCACAGAGAACTGAAAGAACATTTTGGGTCACATTGACTGATTTTTATGTGCAACTTTGATGGGTTTCCCCTTTCATTCCGGCAACCAAACGTCACAGGGACAGACTTTGGTTTTTGACCCAAAGAAGTCAAAGAAGCTTATCTCATGTGTGCACAACCCCCAGTCAGGTTGGTTTTTGTTTTGCTTTTTAGCAGCAGGGTCTTTGTGCTACGTGACCGGGCATGTGAACACGAGGAAATCTAAAGCTGGAGTTCACTCCAGCTCACCTTTAACTTTTCTAATGCATTAATTTGCCACAGAGGCCCCACCAAACAGGATGCTGTCAGCTGCAGTGCAAACCTCTTGGCAAGGTTTTATTTGGCAAGTATTTAGAAATGAATGCACACACTTTTTGGGTTTTATTGTGTTTTCCACAGTCGGGCTCTGGCCCTTTAAATCACCCACATTGTCGCTTCTGCAAAAAATAATCCAGTTTCCATTTAAGGGCACATCAGACAACAGCCTGCTGGTTCCCAGGCAACACAGTGACGATCACTGATGACGTTACCATATATATTTTAACCTATAAAGGTTATGAATGTTACCAGTTTTGAGCTGCTAAAGGTGTGTTGTTGCTGTTTATTCTTGGCTGCACTGGTAGATATCACTCAGCTTTCACCATTTAAAAACAAGAATGAGGCGCATAAGTTTGAAAATATTGCTTCTGCTCCACAAAGGGTCAAAATTATAGACTCAGGCTGAAATATACAAATATACACAGAAAAATTATGATAAATTGTTGTAGGCAAGGTGCAGAGAAACTACACTCTGTTGTATGCCTGTAGATTTAATTTCTCTTCTTGGCAGAATTAGTGAAAGACAAGCAAAGGGAAGAGTTTAAAGATTGATTTATGTATGCTTATTTATTTTTTTGTTTATTCGGATTTGTTGTCTTTTCTTCTGGTTACTTTGTTTCTTGTAAAGGGTCTGAAATTATTCTATTTATTTTATTTAAACTGGAAGGACAGACCTGGTTCTAAATAATGGCCTAAACATTTTAAATATAAGTGAGGGTGATATTATTCCAAAATATTAACACCAGCCATCTTTATCGTTATCTTTGACCTATAGCATGCTGTATTATAAATAGTCTGCATCTTTTTCATTAAGCACAGTTTTGGAAAATTATCTGATATTCCTATTCCTAACAACTATATAGTATTTTCTGTTATGGTCTTGTACAGTATATTATTATTACTATTAATATTATTTTTAATGTATTGCACACTGGGAACTTTTTGTGTGAAATTTTATATCTGTTACTGTTGTTACACCTAAATGCCCATGTTTCTATGATATTCTATTCTATTTTATACTTCAATATTTAGATGTTATGCTGAGGACAGGTTGAAGAATTTGGAGGCAGTTTTCATTTAATTAAATATATATAGAAATGTATGGAACTATATTTCTATTATTTCTGTTTTAGAGAAAATGTTTGATATAAGGAAGCCTGTGCACCCAAGTCTTCTCTTTAAAAGTTTAAAATTGTTGGTTGAATAAGAAATACTTGCTTAAAAGTGTCATTAAAAACCTATAATTAGTATTATATTCACGACTGCTTATGGATCTCTTATTTATCTCTTCTGCTGTAGGAAATGTTTTCTTTTGCCCTGACTTGTCAGAAACTACCAGAGTTGATTCCCAGTGCGACCAGAAGGTGGCGCCATCGGACTGTACTAAAACAGTAATGCGTATTAACGTTGCTTAACTGCTTTAAAAAAAATTCTTTGTGACATTTTACAATTTAGTTTATTGTAATTTACAGTTATTGAACTTAGCAGAAAATAAAAACGTTCTTTAAGCTGCTTTTTCCAAACTTAAAGAAAAAAAAAACTACAAAAATAAATAATAAAATTCCTGTTTTTATGGCTAAATAACAAATATTTGATTTGGCTTTACTCATTATGGAGCTCCAAATCTTCATAATGAAATCTTACAATTTGTATAGTTTTAACTTTAAAATATCAAGCATTTTTTAAAAACAAGAATAAAGCTGCTATCCAATCTGTGGCATGTTATTTTTAAATAATTAACCTCAGATAACTGGACTAATCATATAACACAATTCCAGCTTAATTAAAGCTTAATTATCACTAAATGCTGACTTGTTCCAGTCAAGCAGAAGTTGGTGTTTTTCAAGTAAAAAAAAAAAGTAAGTCTTTTGACTAGGATAGCTTCCATTAATTTTAAAATGAGACATTTAAATTGCTTTTCTAAGTTTTTGAACCACTGTTTTTGCATTGAAAAAAGAAAAAACAAAATGAAACTTCACTGAATGTTAGTGGGCATAATGGTTACCATGGATACCAAATGCCATAACAATAGGCCCAACCGATTCTCAATTAGACGGGCCAAAGTGCTGGATGGATGACTGATCATCTGTTAGCGGGTCAGAGACTCTTCCAGACCGAAACCTGTCCTCATTATCCCAGCTGGGGCTGACTGTGACAGCCGCTGCAGCACAAACCGAGTCATTACTGGATGCCGCTTTGCTTTACGTTGCTGCTGTTTACATAACATTTCAGCAAACTAAACTAAACTTGGAGCTCTTTGTGTGGTTACTGGTCCATGTTCTGACGATCTGCTGGCCTGAGTCCAGCGTTGTCCCTCCGGAGACGGCCCACTCTGTGGCCCCTGGCTGTATAATAACAGTATCATCGTCCAAATAAACCAACTCTCAGAGTTATGGCAACACTGCATGGAAGGTTTAAGATTTCCTTTAACTGAAAGGATGAGAAGATGAACTCTTCTCCTCTCAGATTTTTATCATCAACAAAGAATTCTAAGTAGTTTAACTGTATGCCAAAGCACATAATAAAAAAACAGAAAATCATACATCTGTGCACAGAGTAACATATTTTAAGTGTTTACTTTTGTGATTTTTGACTATTCTGGCGTTCAGTGGATGAAAATCCAATCTAGAATATTAAATAAGATCAATAAAAAAGGGATTTTTACTTCACAGCTTCTGCAATTAATGCTTGGTCGGGACTTTTTTTTTTGAAGAATTACTGAACCTTTAAACAACTTGTGACAACCCAGTTGTCACAAATACTATGGATTTGTAAGGTTCCTAAAATAATGAACTAAGTCATTTTTTGCCAGAAGGGATTTATTTATTTATTTTTGCCTGAAACATCTTTGAAAAGAAAGAGGTTGTGATTTTTTGCCAACATCATTTTGGCAAAAAATGTAATATGTTACTTCTTCGTTTGACATCATGGAAAAGAAATTAAAAGAAAGTCAGGTAAAATGTTAAAACTTGTTTATTGTTTTGTATCATTTCCAAATACTAAGAATAAGATGTTCAACAATTAAATAAAAAAATATAAGCACCATGAAGAAGTCCAGCTTCTTCATTGTTTAGTAGATGCAGTAATGCATATTTTGGTATAAATTCAATGACATGTAAAGAGAGGGCCATTATTTCAGATACCGATATCAATATTGATACTTTTTAATATTTAAGTTTGATATATCACCAAATGTCTGACTTTTAGGTGCTTTGTGGTTTTTCCATTGAATTATTTTTGTTAAAACCTGAGTCAGAATTTGGATAAAGTCTAGCCTGCCACAGCTTTTTATGTGGCCCTCCACACGCCAAATTACATAGATCTTACTCGCCGGTTTTCCGCGATTCAGAGATCGCAAATATTCTCGTAAACAGATCAACAGATCCCTACTCGCGCTAATGCATGGCTTCAGTTATACTAACTCCCACCTGTAGTTGGCACTATTTCTTACTTTTACATACAGCTGCCGCATGCTTTTTAAATCACATTTACTGTCATACATACGCGCAAATATTGGAAAATTTCTTGCAAATATTTCTAAATTAGCGTCATAAATCTGTGATTTTGATTGCAATAAATAAATAAATACAAAAACAATCGCAAAATCCTAGAGGAACTGATCAATGTGAAAAGATTATCAATAATGCAAAGACAATTATTTATCAATATTTTAAAGTTTAATGGGTGTTATCAGTAGACTCTGACACAACCGGCTCTTGAGACCATTTAAGATAAAACTGGATCTAGAACATCTGTTTCTTCTGAAAATCACACTGTGTGGGATGAATTGGTGAAAAACATGACTTACACTTACATTAAAACAAACAACTTCTCTGTGATGCCCAAATTCAGTAAGATGCGTCTGGAAATCTCAACTTAGCTCCAAAAGCAGCTTGCTATAGGAGATCTTGAACAGACAACTAAACCAAAGCTGTTCTCTGAGTTTGACGCGCTCCGCAGCTCTCCGCCCACTCCTTAGGACTCCACTACGTGACCCAACAGTTCATTAGTCCTCCTTAAAACACAGGACTGGCCGCTCTGCTGCTTCAGAAACTGGAACGATGAGTTGGGTAAAGCCAGGATGGCTCCTTTGGGCGAGTTTTGTCGGATTTATGACATCTGTGCAGAGCGTAAGACGAGAAGAGTTTTTCGCCTTCGGTCCCAGCGCAGGAGATCAGTCACTAGACTCAGGGAATGACCAGACCCACCGCCTCTCACTCAGCAAGCCCCTGTTTTTTTATGATGGCACTTTCGACAGCATTTTCGTAAGTAAACCAGTAATTCATCACGCTACAACATATTCAAGCCGGAGGTTAGAAGTCAACACAGACTCTTTTTTTGCGTAATTGCGCATAATCCAAACAGGAACGCGGCCAGAAGTCACATCCATTAGCAATTCCTGGAAGTTTAACATTCTTTTTCCGGTGATTTGTGCTTTTTCTGTCGACCGTAAACATTTAGGAACATCGATTTACTTTTCATTGCGCCTTCTCTGACTGGTGGAATCCGCTTCTCTTGAGCTTATCATGTTACTGTTTACATAAGGGGCAAGAATCACAGTTTGTTATCCAACCCCCCAAAAAGACCCAGTGATCAGTTCACGTTGCATAAAACATTGGCATGTCAAAAATGTGTTCTTGAACTGATTCTATTCAAGACTTTCCTTTAATTTAACCTTTTTTTTCTCCAGTTACTTGTAAAAGGAAATGAGCCATTTGGTCGAACAAGCAGCCCCTCTGAATCTGATGTGTAAAACATCTGTTTTAATTGTGCTGCGCAGCGAGGCGCCAAAACGACCAAATCATGTAACATGTAATTTCCCAGGCATTACAGCTGAAACCAGATGTTTACATACAGCTTAGACTTACATACAGAGGCGAGTCATTTTTTCTTATTCTGTTATTTAATCTTTTGCAAAATGACCAAAAATAAAATCATTTTAAAATTTCTCTTAGACATCTTTCAAAGTCAGAAGTTTACAGACATGTTCTAACTACTTGGTATAATTACCTTTTAAACTGCATGACCTGAGTCTAATGTTTAGGGATCCTTCTTCCAGAGACAGAGGTTAGGGTTTTGTGGTGACCACTTACAAAGTTATGTACTAATTTTCCGATATGCTTTGAGTTATTGTTTTTTAAAAAGATCAATTTGTGCTAAATTTGACAGGTTGCCCCTCGACAACTTTATAAAGCCCATCGTCGTACCTCTCACAACTTTCCTTGAAGTTTGTTCCTTCAAACTTCTAGTTAGTTTGAAGGAACAACCTTGAAGTTGATTAGTTTTCATTTCATCTAGTCCAAACATCAGGTTTTTGACCTTAAAGAGCATTTGCAGACTAATCTGGCTGTTTATTTTGGTTTTGGAGAACTGGATTGTTCCTTGCTGAGTGCCATTTCAGTACATGTTGATACAGGACTAGTCGTAATTCTAACTTTAAATAAATATGTACTGATAAAAGTCTGTGATTGGTGTATTCCACATTGCTTTCCTTGTTGAAACAATCCCTCAATTTCTTATACACCCCAAAAATGACTTAGTAAAGAGTTAATGCTGCTCCAGAGATTGGTATTGGTAATATATGTTCTCATACATCTCATTATTTTTGTGTATTTTGTGTGAATTGTATTATTGTTCAAGAAGTTGCAAAAATCTAAATGTTTGTTTTGAAAATTGATGTGTAATTTCTTAACATCCTGTTTCTGTGTAAATTAAAGTACCGTATGTTTTGGGTGACTGATTCAAGCAAATTAAAGCTGCCTAAACTGGAGATTAACTATTATCATACTATTAATTATTTGTAATTGTCATATAACTTTCTCCTGTTAATATAATTTGAACATATTTTATATTAATGTCCTTTTATCAAACGTGGACCATAATAATTTGAGTAATTTGTGTGAATTAGGTTTCCTTCAGAAAACTTGCTGAGCCTGGTGGTTGGGTGTTAGAGTAGTCATACATCCAGCGGCCTGCCATGTTTTTGAGTTAAAAAATGATTCAAGTTGATGGAAAATTTGAAAATATCTCTTGATAATTATGTGTTATTGAAAAGATTGGAAGATTAACACCTGAACACCAACTATAAAGTCTTAAAAAACGCAAACATTTAAAGAAATCTAAAATAAACAAGCAGTGCTTAGCCTGGTAGGGGCACAAGTAAAGCTTGGTGGCCCGCCAGGCTTATAATACCCTGAGCAGCTATATCTATTATAAAAATTAGTTTTTGTTGCTTTCATTTTCTTACCATTGCCATTTAGAGGTTTTCACTATAATTTTCATATTTAGCAGTGTAGCTCACCTTAATTAAACATGCACAGTCAAAAATCTGTGGTTTACGCATTAGCTTGAAGCTGATTTATTTATTTTTTTTAGGATGAATCCCAGCTGCATTGCTCACCGCAGCCTTGCCTCCCAGCTGCAGCTAGCCTTTAAAGAGCTCTGTTTTTCATTTATGACACAGTCTGCTCTGAACTGTCTGCGCCCTGTGGGAGTTAACTGTTTCCCAGCGTTTTCAGTGCAGACATGGTTAAACAGAAATGTCTTCCGTAATCAGGTTGGGGGGTTTTATCATCTCCTTATGAGTGTAATTTGCATTTTATCAAGGTTTAACATATGTTGACAGCTATCTATAAAGATCTCTCTTTTTCTCTCGCTCTCTCTGCTCCACATCTGTGAGATGACAATCGCTGATTGTTTTCCCAGTTTGGCAGGAAGTTTCTGTAATGACGATTAGTGTCCAATCTTTATGCTCTCTGGGGCTGTTCTTCAGGGGACAGGAAACAGCACAGCCTTTCCAATGAAGAGTTTTCTTGTTCTCTTTTTGTCAGGAAGGATGTTTTTGGCATAATCCTACTGTTTTTAAGCCTTCACATGTGCTCCCATTAAACAAGTAAGCGTGTAAACACTATGTTAAATGCGTTGTTTGCTTATCCTTCTAATGATTCAAAAGGGTAACTCTTTTGAATCATTAAAATAATGCACTATGGCTCTTATAAAGCCAAAATGCAACACGGAATTTTAATTTTATGGGATTTTCCGTAAGTTGTTAAGAAAAATCTGCTTTAAATGTCTACAACAGGCTTTTAAAAGTCACTACCATCAAACTATGCTCTCTATCTTTCTTCATTTCCCAAATTTTTAAAAATGGCTAATCTCATTATATAGAATTGCTTTTTTCTTTTAAAATCTGACAATATAATTACATTTAATTTAATGTGTTAGCTTTCAGAGTAAAACATTTTATGTCGTACATATTTAAAAGAGGTTTTTTGGGGTCTGTAGGCGAGTTTTATTTTGTAGTAGTGGGGCCAAATATGGCTCTTTGGATGGAAAACAACTATGGTCTAATGAGTTTGGAAAATGTTTAACTCTAATTTATTTGATTGGGATAAAGCACATTAATTAACATTTTTGTAAATGCACCAGAATCAGCCAAAAGGCTATTTTACATCTGTTGTCCCTGGATAATGAGTGTTTGTTTTTAGCAAGACAAATTAACGTTAATGCAAACAAGGTTAAAAAGACTGTTAACACTTTATTTGATGGGTTGTGCATAAGACTGTCATGACACTGTCATAAACATAACACCTGTCATGAACATGAGTAAGTCTTCATGAATATTTATGACAGTTCTCATAAAGTGTCATTTGGTAAATCATGACACTTTTAATACAAAGTTGACATTATTCAAAATGTCTTAATTATGGCAACTTGACATTAACCAAGAAATCATGTTCTGACATAAATTTTTAAAGTAATAAAACTTTAAAAATTATGTAACTTTATGTTATTAAAGCTAAAGTTTAATCGGTAATACTTAATACCAAAAGACTTGACTACACAAATACAATCAAAACAAATACAAAACAAGGAAACTATAACACAAATATTATAACAAAAACCATAACATTGACCAACATATATGGTATGTATTGATCATTTTGATGATGGTACTCCACAAAATGTAATGTTTGTTACTGGTTTCTTAAATTAGCAACAGTATGATGTTTTCATGACTTTTTATTGTTGTATTTTGTATTATGTAAAGCACTTTAAACTGCCTTGTTGAATAAATGTGCTGTACAAATAAACTTGATTGATTGATATAATAAGTAATTAAAACCAAATTAATCCTTCACCTACATGGCAAAACACAATTGGCTACATGGTGGGATTAGGATAGGGTTCTTATTATTCAAAATGCTGACAGATCTAATGTGTTAAGAACTTTAAATTTTTTTTTAAGTAATTGTAAATGGTAAAAGCTCAAATATAAAATTAGTCTATTTCTGTGGTGTCAAGAGGAGGGTGTCACTCATATTTTTCTTCATATCCAAGTTGCCATTTTGTTCCTTTAATTTCAGATCAACACCAATGGTTTTGTCGCCACAGCAGAACCAACGAGCGAGTCGACATACCTCAGTAAAATGCCTCCCAAATTTGGCATGATCGCAGCTCTGCAGGGGGATCTAGACACAAGCGATGGCTTGGGGAGAGTTTTCTTCCGTCAGGACTCCAGTCCGGATGTTCTGCGTCGGGCGGCTGAGCACATCAACAGGGCCTTCCCGGACGACGATGAGGTCAATCCTACAGCTGCCATGGTGATCACCTGGATAGACGTCGCTGCTCATGAACCCCAAACCAGAGGAGATGGCATCGAGAAGAAGGTGAGCGTCAAGCGGTTCTGCAGTTTATCTGTGGTGGAGCTAGCTTAGCCGTGTGCTAAGCTGTTGATGGTGTCTCATCACCAGCTAGTCTTAAACCCACAACTAGTCTTAAAAACAACAAATCAAAAAACACAACTAAAATTACTATAATTTTTTTGCACTTTTGTTCAATCCAAATTAAGTCAGCAGCTCCATCAGGCCCCCAGGGCTTCAGGGACCCTATAAATGCTAATATTCTACCACAGATACATAAATGTAGCATTTATTTACTGAGATTATCAATGCTGCTAAATTTGATTTAATGGTTTTAATTAAAATATTTTAAATTGTTTAATATTTATATGTAAGATTTGAAGGAGCTGGCAAGTTTACTTTGTAAAAGTTCAAAGAACAATATTCATAGTGAAATTGCTTTGTTACCATAGCAACAATCTGATGCTGTGAGTTTAATCTTTGAGTTTGAGCTGTTTGTTCACAACTACAAACTAGTAAACTGCAATTATAACTTATTGTTTTTTAGGTTGGCCAATTAAACTACTCCACCTCTCCCATATTTCACTAAATCTAACCCAGAAGTTGTTAGAGGTGGTGATGTTTTTAGCAGCAAGAGTGGCCCCTAAGTCAAATTCAGCTCAAGGCCTCAGACAGCCTTGGACCGGCCCTGCATGAGATGCGCAACAAACGGGAGATTTAATTTAATACTGCTAATGTGGCTTTAGTAGCTCTTCCATTTGTGTCTGTTGAGTTTTTAACAAGGGGACACAGAAATGATTTTGGTTGGTCCAGTTTATGGGACGAGTTTCTCAGATCTCCGCGCACATTAACTCTGGCTGACTAAGTGGACAAAGCATTTGACATGGTTTGATGCTTCGTAACCGGAAAAATAATGCTAAAAATAATAATAAAATAATATAAAACCAGCGTGATGCGTGACAACGAGGAGAGCGCAAAGCTCCTCACCGGGCTGAACTTGCATGATGGTTAGGGCTGACTCCAACCAACCAGGAACACATGCATAACCTTTATCAGCGCAGACAGAGCTACACGCTGGGCAGCATGTTGAGATGCAAAAGCCGCACAAAATTTTTTGTCCACAAATATAAATCATTCTTACCACTCGCTCAACGCACCTTTGAAAGCGCGACTTGTTATTCCTGTGGTTCACATAGAGCTGCGCAACCAGAGCTAACGGGTGGGGTTTAAACTCCTACCTTGATCAAAAACTCTGGAAAGAAACATAATTCCTCACAGGGGGTTGATGTGAATATCCATACAGGTCAGCCTGTGTCCAGTTTGAGTGAAAGGAGGCGCGCAGAATGCGCGCTGAGGTAAACCTCCGGCTTTAAATGCATAAACTAAAAACCTATCTTCTATAAACATATCTTTTAAGAATAAATCCGCTCCACCAGTGAAACGCTCAGAGCAACGGAGACGCTTGCAGTCCGACTTTAAAAAATAAATAAATAGCGACTTTTTATTTATTATTATTTTTCTAAAAACATAAACAACGAAGGCTTAGCCTGGCAGTGGGGCTTATAAAGCATGGCAGGCACCAGGCTTATAATATACTGGGGGAAACCCTGGGGTAAAATTTAAAACTTCAGTAGAGTCCACACCTCCAAGCCTGACCATTACCTTTCTGTGTAATTATGCTAAAAATAAATAAATAAATAAATAAATCTCCTCACTTCCAGTACAGTCTGGGTTTTCTCCCCTAGACTTTGATTGTCCCCAGTAGATTTTTACTGGGCCAATCAGTAAACAGAAGGGGGACAAGTTAGAATTGCAGTCTGTCTGTAGTTTTAGTAATGGCAGCAGAGGAACTGTTCAGTCCATGTTGGCTATGCCTCCAAATATTGAATTAACATTAGCAGCCATCTTGTTTGGATTTTCTCTTTTAGCAGTGCAGGATGGTTGTTTGAAGGGCCTCCAATTTCCAGTCAGTCTCACAGCATATTGGCACATTGCCAAAAGTTAGCAATTGGGTAAAATAAAAACTCAAATGAGTCTACGTTTCCAGTTAGCAATCCTTTCTCAATTGTTGAGGGTCTATTTTTTACTAGGCTTTGGTGGAGCGAAACATTAACACCCTTTCTTTCATTTCCTTTACTTAGAGAAACACCTTCCAGCTGGTTCTTGCCTCCCTGGAGACTGCCTCATATGCGATTCTCCTCTACGCCAGAGATGGAATTCAGTTTTTATCCACACCAATAGGAGACAGGGATGTGATCATGCATTCTGGCTTCAGCAAAGGTTTGGTCCGAGGATTCCTGTTTTCCAGCCAGGGACAATATTACCGCACCAGCATGGATGAGGAGACTTCTGTCAGTGCATTGGCGGAGTAAGAATTTGTCCAAAAAAAATCACTGTTTCACTGCCATGACCATCTTGCAGACTCACTCATATCGTCCACTCTCACAGGGAGACAAACTCTGGCATGCGGGGTGTATGGGTTTATGAGATCGGAACGTCTCCCCATTTTTCCAACGTTGCTCCTGGGGAAGTCACCGATCTGCCACCGGAGGCCCCGCTGCCGGTTTTGGAGCATGAAGGACAGCAGAAATATGCTCCCATTGATCCAGGCGCTGAACAGATTGAGGTCCTTGAAATCCTTCCTCTGCCATACCAGCCACATCAGCCACAGAACCCCGAAGTAGTTGTGGTTGATGACCCAGAGATAAATGTAGATGGTGAGTCTGCGCAGAAATACAGAATTTTATTCTCATTTTGTCACATTACAACTACATAACTTCATATTCATGTGCTTTACCTATGGAAGTAGTTAACTGCCAGAGCTCGAAAATAAATCCAGGAGAAAGGTTGAAACGATCAATCATGATTAATCCATTGTTGAAATAATTGTCAACTAATTTAGTGTTTGAATAAACTGGAGTACAGACTCTGAAACAGGCAATTCAGAGCAGTAATTAAGCACAAATATACTAAAAATGCTTATATTTTGCATTTAAGATATTAAAACCCTTCTTTTTGTGTAAATATGTTATTCTCAGAACTTCTAAAGCGGCATCGTTTCACCTTTACCTTATTCAAATTTTGTATGATGGTGTCAGAGTGATGTGCCATATCAGGCCTGAGATTAAATTACTGATTCACTCATTTATTTTTTTTTGCTAACTGTCTATTATTTAGGATACTCAAGTAATAACCATCTGAATACATTTGCACACCAACTTTAATCAGATTTATATTTCTGTAATTGAAACACAGATGTAATTTTCCTTCAAATTCACAATGATGTTCTACTTTAATTTATATTTTAAAAAAAGTCCAATAAAATAGTATTTAGTGTTTATTTGTCTATTAAAACAGCAGAATTTTAAATATACACCTCTGTGGGACACTTTTTCCAATGAAAAAAATTTTGATTAAACTATTAGTACTTATCTGGGAAATCTTAACTTTGTTTTTATTCTTTATTCTCAGTGTTTTCGTACAACCTTGGGACATGTGCCAACAACAGAAATAAATGCTCCCAGTTTGCAGACTGCAGAGATTATGCCAGCGGATTCTGCTGTCACTGCAGACCCGGCTACTATGGAAATGGACTGCAGTGTGTGGCAGAGGGTACGCTTTTACTTCTGAAATTATAAAACATGATAACAGTGAGAACATTCTAGCAGTAAACAATTCGTTTTTTTACAGGAAAGCCACAAAGGATGAATGGTAAAGTCAATGGGAGGGTGTTTGTGGGCAACTCTCAGTCTCCAGTGGAGTTCAGCAGCAAGGACCTCCACTCGTATGTGGTGGTGAACGACGGCCGATCTTATGTTGCCATCAGCGACATTCCTGATGCTCTGGGGCCGTCGTTGATGCCATTGTCGGCCATCAGCGGTGTGATCGGCTGGGCGTTTGCTCTTGAGCAGCCTGGATTTAAGAACGGCTTCAGCCTTATTGGTGAGCAGTGATGTCGGTTCTGACATTGCATTACTCTAAACTCCTTTTTTCAATGTGTTGCTATGTTCAATTTATTATTCAGATTAAAGCTGCAGTATGTATGGTGAAACTGTCACTATATCATAAGAGTACAGGATGAGTCAGAAATCTGTGAAGCTCCTCTATCTTCTCCCAGTGGTAGAAGGTAGAGTGCTAAGTCAGTGGTTCTAGTTAGCACTGAATGGTTTAGTACTAACTAGAATCATTCAGAGCCAGGAGGCGGGTCTTAACGCTGTCAATCACAGCTATCATATATCATAGCCTGTTCAGCTTATAAATGGTTTTTCTGTAACAATAAGTTGTTTCTCCACCATTAGCACATTTAGCAAGAACTACATGAGATTGATTGACAGCGCTAAGACCCTCCTCCTGGCTCTGATTGGTTGTTTTTGGTGGGGAGTGGTGCATTTCTTCAATAGTGCAGGGAGGAGGTGGAGGAGATTGATCTTTTCACACCTAATCTGTTACATTTTCAAGGAGTAATCAGTAATCAAGTTATTTTTCAGGGTAACTATGAACGAGAATTTAATGCCATGAAACTAGGAAAAGGATGAACATTTCGATTGCGTTGTAGCTTTACTCACTTATCAGCTGGATTACAATGTTTCCATGGTCAGGGTCTTAAATGTAACTGTTTTCTGTAGGGGGAGAGTTCACCCGACAGGCTGAAGTGACCTTTCTACCTGGGAATGAGAAGCTAACCATCAGGCAGGAGTTTAAAGGGACGGACGAACAGGACCACCTGGTGGTGACCACCACCCTGAACGGCCATATCCCTGAGGTTCCTCCAGGCACTTCCATCCAGTCTGAACCTTACACAGAAATCTACCAGTACAGCAGCAACCGTAAGACACAGAGTCTGAACCTTCAGGATGTCTTTATTGTATTTACTTATCAGGGTATTTTACGTTTCAGTGATCACCTCATCCTCCACTCAGAACTACAAGCTGGTTTTCCCTGAAGGAACCAGTGAAAACAGGAGGTTTCAGTGGCGTCAGACCATTTCCTTCCAGGGCTGCCAGCATGGCGAGGTTTTAAGGGACATGAAGCCTACGCAGCTGCTAAGCGTGGATCAGGTCTTCGCTCTGTATGACGCTCCAAACCAGCTCCTCCGTTTGGCCATGAGCAACAAGATTGGAGATGTCAATGGTAAGGGCATAAAGCATCTGCATAAAAGAGACTTCCACAAAAGATTTAGTTTTGTTTTTGTTCTTTTCCAATAAAATCGGCTTACAAATTGTAATTTTCAGGGGGGGAACCAGAAGAGAACCCATGTTTTACTGGGAGACACGGCTGTGATACCAATGCCATTTGCCGACCTAGTCAAGGAAATGAATTCACGTGCCAGTGTGCCTCAGGATTTAATGGTGATGGGCGTACATGTTATGGTGAGACTGGTCTTAATGAAATGTATCAGCATAATCTCTGCAATTCTATTTTTACGTGTTTTTTATGCATTAAATCTACACAAAGTAGAATATACATCTAAAAGGGAAGGAAAATGATAAATGGTTTTTCTCTTTTACTCTTGTTCCTCTCAATCAGGTCCAGTTACTAAAATTTTCTCCTTTTGTCTTTTATTTTCTTGTCTACCACTGTGTTAACATTTTCATTCTTAACAATCTGCAATTTACAGTAATCAAGTAGCTATTTTACCACATTTTAAAGGAAGGAAAATAAATCTAAGAAACTTCAGAATAAAATACATCATAAAAGTGTAAACAGAACCTAATAACTCTTAAGTTTCATAATTGTAACGTGACCAAATATAGAAAAAAATTCATATGATGGTTTTGCAAGCCACTGTGAATCACACACTTCTCATATCTTTTCCAGACCCACTATTAAGGCAACTCAAACTTCCCTCCGGTGGGACGGGACAATTGTGCCACTTAACAGGGGCTATCCAGTGTGTTGAATCCCCTTTGACATGTCCAGTGTGGTTATGATTTCCTCCATACAACCAAAAATCTTACATGAAAGAGCAAACAGGAAGAACACACAGTAGAGAGAGGAAGGAAGTTTTTCAGACAGATGCTATCTTGAGAAAATGACCAAATCTTATCAAGCTTTTCTCTTTGATCATGCAACATCTGACAGGAAAACAGACAGATTTTATAAATGCAGATTTCAGAAGTCAAATTTTTTTGGGAATAATTAGGAAGTGATAAGAGCCTGTTGTCTTTGCCAGACATCGATGAGTGCAGAGAAAATCCTCAGATCTGTGGACCTAACTCAATCTGCAACAATCAGCCTGGGACTTTTCGCTGCGAGTGCGATGAAGGGTATCAGTTCGGTATTGATGGACGGACATGCATCGGTGAGTGACCTAATCTCTTTACTTTCAAAGAAAATACCATAAACATCATCTAGTGTTTGTTTCAGATATAAACATGAAGTGAAGTAGTCTGGCAGCAGCATTTTGAATAGCTTGAAAGATGATTTACTATGTGGTAAATTCAATAGGATCTTGTAATTAATCTAAATATGATAGCAAGAATGCTACAATAATTTTATCTGACTTGGTATAGGAGAGGATATGACACAATTTACAAATGTTCCTTAAATGAAATGAATCAAAATCAAAGCCAAAGGAAGGCTAAAGCTATTTCTAATTCTGGATTTTGTTGTTCAGTAAAGGAAAGCAAGAGTTTTGGGTGGAGCTATAATCATTGTCTCAGTCTTCATAAGAAATAATTACTGAAAAGATACCCATCAGTTGTGACTAAGGCGTAGACTAGGATAATCTATTTAGCTCAAGGCTGAATGTCATCAGCATAGAAGTGACAGGAAATGTTAAAAAAATAATAATAATAAAATAGCCAGCCAATGGGCAGTAGAATTCTGCCCATCGGCAGAATTCTACTGGGGTTGCTAGGTAACGGGCTGGGCTTTGCTGGGGTTGCTAGGCGAGGGACAGTGCCTTCTGATCTGTGACGTTTTAGTTTTTTCTAAGCACTTGTGCTGTTTTTTAAGAACCAAATGAAAGTACAAAGACATGCAGCATGTTGAGCTGAATCTCCTCAACAGGTTGTAGAAGTTAATATCATTCACAAGCTCTTTTTTTATTTCTTTCCTTCCACAGAGGTTGATCGACCAGTGAACCACTGCGAGGAAGGAACGCATAACTGTGACATCCCTGAGCGAGCTCAGTGCAGCTACAATGGAGGTTCCTCTTACATCTGCACCTGCCTCCCAGGGTTCGCAGGAGACGGGAGATCGTGCCGTGGTAGGAGAGAGGAGAGAGTGTTAGCTTTTTGGAAGTAGTTAAATTACTGGGAACGTTGTGCGTCTACGATCCAAATTTTTAAGCACCTTTAATTTGCAGGAAATTGAAACTATAAAGCGGCGTAAGACAGAATTGTAATTTATTTGAAAATTTTATAATAGATTCAGTTGAATTTGAGATATGCTAAGTTAAAAACCTCCTATATTTCTAAGAGGCTTTGGAAACTATAAATATGGGAGAAAAACCTTTGACTTTCTTTGCAGAATAGTGACCTCGCTGTGACGTTTGTGTATAGATAAGCCTGCAAACCTTGTTACACCAAGACAACACATTTTCCAATGAAGGTCTTCTCTATTTTACATGCTGCATGTGAAACGGTACAATATTATGTCAATGTAGCAAAACAATAGGACCTCATATTGTGCTGCATGCAGTTCAGAACCACTACAAAGCCCACAGAGTTGGGTTGAACTGAGTTAAACTGTCAAAAACCATCATTTTGAAGTTTGCTCTATGAGTTATGCTGCTCCTTTTTCCTCACTCACCCTCTCGTCTTTTTCCTGAAGACATAGATGAGTGCCAGCAGAGCAGGTGCCATCAGAACGCGCTGTGCACAAACACACAGGGTTCATTTATCTGCCAATGCAGGCCCGGTTACAGTGGAGACGGTTTCTACTGCTCCTCAGGTGAGTCTATGATTTACACCAGAGGTGTCCAAACTTTTTACTAAATTCACCAAGTTGAGAGCACTCATGAGCCACAGTTTATTTCCATTTTTAAACAAAAAATGCTAAATAATGTTATTGGGAATTTTTTCTTTTTTCCTGCTCAGCAACAAATTAAAATTATAATTTAAAAGGTCTGAAAAAATGTCTCGAAGTTGTTCATTTTCCTAACTTGTTGGTCAAGAAATAAATTTTAGTTTGTTCCCAGCAACAAAAATGAGAAGTATCCTTGAAAACCTTAACTGTGTAGCCCATTTTAGTTATTGGTTTTGAGTGAAAAGCAATCAAATGAAAACACAAAAGAAGATATGCCTAAAAAAGGAGAGAAAAATATTTGTTTTGTACTTAAAATTGATTATTTAAGATGCAAATTTGCTATTAAAAATTAGCTCTATTTGCCATTCCTAAACTGAGTCACACTGTGGTCACCCCTAGTTCTATACTTATTCAGGTGAAAGAGTTAAAAGATTTCATCTACTCTATTCTTGGTAATAGTTTTATTCAGGTTATTTTATACTTCTGGCAGAGAGGGGAGTTTTTCAGAAGTGCTCTGTTGTTACTTGGAGGTCTGATTTCTTTTATTCTTTATTCAGAGCGGAGCAAAACCCAATGCGAGGACATCAGAGAACGCCTTCTAGGTCAGACCAGCTTCAATCCACGTGGACCTCGACCTGTCGGACAATTCATCCCTGAGTGTGACGAAAATGGCGATTATCGGCCTGTTCAGTGCTTCAGTAGCACTGGGCAGTGCTGGTGTGTGGATCGAAATGGACAAGAGATCCCTGGGACTCACACGGACGATGGCAGCCAACCTTACTGTAAGTAAATGGCTGCTCTCAAAACAGCTATGAAGGGTGCATTCACACCAGCTCTGTTTATTGCGCTTTAATCGAACTCTGGTCTGTTTGCCTAGAAAGTCTGGTTCAGACCAAAAAACCTAACTTTGGTTTGTCTAAAAACCTAGGTCTTAGTTCGATTAAAATAAACCTGGGTGTGGTTCGAATGTATATCTGAATGCCAAGCGTGGAGATCGCTCCAAAAACAGGAATTAAACTAAAGCGCAGGGCATTCTGGGTAAATACAACCAAAACAAATGTGTGAGTCTAGCACTAGAGGGAGAAACAGCTCATTGTTTTATACCAAAGACAAAAGAGAAATCCTAAAATCTGACACTACTCCATTTCTGTTTACATTTTGTGAAAAAAAAGTTGAGCTGGTCTTCTTCTGAAGATTTCATGTTGTTTCCTTCAGTAGTTCTTGGTGCAGCGTCACCACAGGCAATTGGGAGAACAGGTTTTTCAATTGGTGTGGTTCATTTGACTCAGTCCAGTGTGAAAGCGAACCACAGCAGCTGAAAATGTAACAAATGTTGCAACTTTGGTCCCCAATCAAACTGAATCTTCCGGACTATCAGCCTTAGAGTTTGATTAAGGTCCATTGATTTAACTCCTAATTTTTTTTTACTTCGTCAGGTCTCCCTCATGGCACTGTGGCTCCACCTGTTGGACCCCGACCTCGACCCGATGTGGTTTTGCCCCCAGGGACACACCTCCTGTTTGCCCAGAGCGGCAGGATAGATCACATCCCATTGGAAGCTTACAATATGAAAAAGCAAGACGCCAAGGCTGTCCTCCATCTTCCTGTAAGTTTCTTCCATAAAATGTTCCCTCATAAATCTAAGATCCAGTTTTAAACAGTCAAAACGTTTAAAACATTTAATTTACCCAACAGAACAGGAATTATTTCTTGCTACAGCCACTGAATTTTGGGTCAAAGACTTTGCTCTCTCTCTGTCAGACTCCCATCTTCTCCTTGTATTTAGGACTTACATTTTTATTGGAGTCACATGGCGGCCTCCGCTCTAATGACTAACATCAGTTTGAGATGTTTTCAACCAGCTTGACTGAAGTTTGGCTCAGTGGCCCACACTGGATTTTTTTCTCAAATTGTTTGTGTCTAGACGCACATCTGCTCCCCGACTCTCAGAACAAACACTTAAAATATTTTGTTTGTTGACCCATCTGCAGGGGAAGGTAATCATTGCAGTGGCCTACGACTGCATGGAGAAAATGATTTACTGGACAGAAATTTCATCTCCTTCGATTAGCAAGGCTAGCATAGATGGTGGAGAACCCACTGCTGTCATCACATCAGGTATTTCTGCTTCCTTATACTTTAACACATTAAGAGACTGCTTTGAAATAAAATAAACTCGTATTCTTGCAGATTTGAGCAGCCCTGAAGGGATTGCCGTTGACCACATGGGTCGAACGATGTTCTGGACCGACTCCGTGGCCAATCGCATTGAGGTGGCGTCTCTGGACGGGACTCAGCGTCGAGTCCTCATAGATACAGATCTCGTAAACCCCCGAGCTATCGTCTCTGACCCCATCAACGGGTGTGTAATTCTTAAAATAAAAAGCTGAATACCGCTTGGATGTGCTAAAAAAATAACTTATTACATTTTTAACTAATATAAAAATGAATTCAAACCACTGTTTTCACATAATCAAGGTCTGTGAAATTTTTAACCAACAGTTTTATCTAAAAAAGCTCATTTCAAATGGTGCACAAAACAAAACCCCACATAAAAAGTAAGATACCATAGCAGTCTCTTATTTTTGCTGAAAACCAATTTAAGGCACAGCTTAAGGTCTAAAAATAAGAGGCTCTTATAAAGTTCCACTAAATCGCTAAATAAGAGTTAGTGATGTTTCAGAAACATGTTTAAAATCTAGTTAATTTGTCAAAAATAAGCCTGACTACTCCAAACACTGTGGAAACATGATAATCTCCAAAAACTACAAAGGACTTCGACTCAGAGTTTGAGACTCCAACTAATCTTTCACTTTAGTCGTAAAAATAAAAAACTTCAAAATCGACTTGGACTTTTGCTTTAAGGCCTGAGTCTCAAGGGTTTCCCCCAGAAAACTTGCTAAGCTTGGAGCTTGGGGCTCTAGAGCTGTCATTCATCCAGCCGGCTGCGATGTTTTTGTGTTAAAAAAATGTTTAAAGTTGACAGAAAATTTGAAAATATGACTTGATAGTTATGTGTTATTGGAAGACTGGAAGATTAATATCTAAACACCAACTAGAAAGTCTTAAAAAGGCAATGACTAAAAAGAAACTAAAATAAATAAACAATGCTAAGCCTGGTGGGGGCACAAATAAAGCCTGGTGGTTATAATACACTGGAGGAAAACCCTGGACTTGAAAAAATGACTTGTTAGCATATCTTCTGTTGCAGACACAGATTTTATGAACTATAAAGTGTCATAAGGACAAATTAGCAGCTGTCAAGAGGTTTTATATACATACATACATTACTCAAGAGTAAAAAAGTATTTAGTAAAAATGCTACTGAAGTACCGAGTAACTAATCGGAACATAAATCATGTAATATTTTAAAATTACATCATCAGATGGAATAGAAAGTCGTATGGAAATGTTGGTATTTTAAGGAACAAAATAAAAAACATTCGTGTAAATGACATAATTAAAAAAATAACAAAATCAGGAAAAAGAAACATTTTTCCTAATCAGTTTATGAAACTTTAACAAAAACTGCAGATCTATGTCTGGTGAATTTTTAGTTAAAACAAACTTCTGGTCATTCAGTGAAGTGTCTCACAGTGGGTAGAGTAGTAAAGTCACTCAAGTAAGAGTAAAAACTACAGCATATAGTAAAAATACTCTTAAAAGTAAATTTTTTTCCAAGATTTTACTCAAGTAAATGTAACCAATTACTACCCAACTCTGGTATAAATTAATCAGCTTTCTGTTTATTGCTGAGTAAAAACACAATCTATCTGTTTTATTTGATTTAATTGGAAATATTGTGTACTATTCATCTCCGGACAACAGGAATTTGTACTGGGCTGACTGGAATCGTGAAGCTCCGAAGATTGAAACCTCCTACATGGACGGATCCAACAGGAGACTGCTGGTTCAGAGCGAGCTGGGCCTGCCGAACGCCTTGACGTACGACTCTCAGAGCTCCCTGCTGTGCTGGGCAGACGCAGGTAGGCTTCAGACGGATGACTAACCTTCACTTTATATCTGCTCTGGGATGAGTCCTGTGCGTCATCCTCTTGCCTGCAGGCACACATAAAATGGAGTGCATGAATCCTGGCCGGGCTCAGCGCAGCACGGTTCTGGAAGGACTGCAGTACCCGTTTGGAATTACAACCTTTGGGAAGAACCTCTACTACACTGATTGGCAAAGGTTTGGAGTTTGTTTCTTCATGTTTTTCCAAGCTCAGATTCTGTTTAGCTGAATTTATGTTGCAGTTAAGAAAGCGGGGGTTGGTGGATAAGTTGCCTCGAGCGAGGAGTTAAGAGGAATCCTAAAAAGTGACAGCTGCTTGCAATTTCTCAGCTCAGGCATCTGCCAGTGACCTACCAGGGGCCTCTCTGTGATCTCTGCAGAAGGTTGAGAGGTGTTTGTGGGGGAAGGCAAGCACTTCAGACAGTTTGCAACAAACTGCGGCTCTGAAGCCAAACCAAACTCTTACTCATCCTTGACAGACTTTACACACTAAACAGGAGACGCTGGGAAGATCCCACAGGCCGAGACCTTCCCACATTGCTGAAATCTCTCGTAATGATTGTGTTTACAACAGGGATGCCGTTGTTGAAGTGGACCAATATGCTGGAAAGGAGTCAGATGAGTTCCAGCCACAGAAACGGGCCAACATCTATGGGATCACCACGGCCTACGCCCAGTGTCTTCCAGGTAGTAAATCGGATTAAAAAGTGCAACATTTTTCCAATGGATGTGACAAATGACTGCTTTTATATTCTTCAAAATGTTGCAAACACTTTGTCACGTTGAGACTCATGTTCTTATGTACGGGTGCACCAATTTATCAGCCAGCCAATTTATCGGTGCCGATTTCCTTGGTGATGGGCTGATTTTTACATGTGAAATCGATCTTATCTACCTCGGCAAAGGTCTAAAAATCAACTATTGTCCTCTTCTGGTCCCCCATGAGAAAAAAAAAAAAAAACTGGTGTCAGACAAAATCATGATCTGCAGGTCAGGTTTTTTAAAATGTCGGTAATCGGTTAATGGCCAGAAAACTGCAATTGATGCACCCCTGATCTTATGTGACAGACCACCATGGAAGCAGCGTTTTCATTACAAAAGTGTGAAAAATTTTGTCAATATTCCACTTATGTCGAAAAAAACACAATTTCACAATTGCAGTGTTTCCATTAAATAAGGAAAGGAATTAAAATCACGTAAATAAGTTTGTTCATTTGATAAGTCATTAAAAACAACAAAACATGCAGCACCCTCATCTCCCAACTACTTCCTGTTGTCATCGTCTTCTTCTTCTCTGTGGTTTGCGTCAGTGGCAACATCTGGTGGTGGATCATATGACCACCTGTGATGCAAAATAAATGTTTCCATTGCAAATTTCTATGCAGTCAAAAAAAAAACACATTCTAGTGGCAACATTTTTTATCAAAAAATAAGTTTTTATGGAGCAGATTTATTTTCGTAATGTCATATTATGCAGCTATATCGTCAATGGAAATGCAGCCAAAGCAGAACCCAATTGTGAAGTGGAAAAAAAAATTGATATTTTTTCCATTTATTTTACAATAAAAATCTGATTTGGACATGCATTTCTGTTAAAATCAGTGACATAATTAGTAAATTGAGTTAATCAGTAGCTATGTTTCCATTACAAATGTGCACAAAACTTTTGCTAATGTCGAAGGTGAGGTTGCAATTAGAAAACAAACTGCAAGACGTTGTAACTGGTAAGAAATATAGCTAGCATGCATAACGAGCTTAAAGTAACAGCTGGAATTTGCAGCTTGATGTTTTCAATTTGGAGGAATGAGTAATGGTAAAGCGAAGCACTAGGCTTCATCCTCCCCACGAGATAAAGGCTGGACCAAACCGAGGGAATGTGCAGTGAAGGGAGTGGGCCCCCAACATCTGGAGTTTGCTATGCGTTTCCCTTGGATGTGTTTCATATATGTAAAGAGGCTGTTTCCTGCTGCTCCGTGCTGTTCAGGCTTCTTATTTAAATAAGTGTCCTCAAATGTTTGCTCTCCTTCAACAGGTCAAAACTACTGTTCTGTGAACAATGGCGGCTGCACTCACCTCTGTTTAGCGACGCCGAGGGGCCGCTCCTGCAAGTGTCCCGACAGTGGAGCGAGCGGGGGCTGCGTGGAGAGAGAGTACTGAAATCCTCAGAGAGTCGACCATTCTCAGATGTTGGGACCACTTGGTGTTGCGAAATCTTTTGAAAAAATTGGAGCAAAAGTCAACTTTTTAACATTTCTATTCACTAAAATCTCATCCATAATAGGTTCTGTACATAAAAATACACTGTCATGTTTAATTATTTCTTGAGTGCACATAAACTGAGAATAAAGCTCCAGGGATCCATAATTTAATGTGAAGTTTATTGGAGCAGCATCTGGTATCAGTGGTGTTACACTGTGTCATGTCTGACTAAAAGCTTATTAGCTTTTATGGTCTCAATGTTGACTTGATTGGATAAACATCTCTGTGAAGCTGGTAGAATCACGTTACATACCGGCCAACTAATAAATAAATAAATGTTTTTCTACCACTCTGAGGCTCTTGCGTTTTTATCATAAGCAAAGCAACGCTGCCATCATGTGTCCGGTGGTTGAATTGAAATGCTAAAGCATCTTTGCAGTTCTATGGGGATTTGGAGAACTATATTCCATAAATCTTTTTTTTTTAATTTTTGTAAATAAAGTTGCAGGATGGCACTATAAGTATTCCAGCAAGTCCTGTAAAATAAATGTAACCAAAGAGGTTAATATTTTCCTTCTTATTTATAAAAGATTTCTGATTTTATTAGAGTTTCTAGGAACTTTTAATCTGTCTACTTTCTGTTTCCAAGGGGTATAAATATGATGTGGCACATGGAGCCATTTGTCTTAACTACTAGCCCAGACAGGACAATGACAGATATTTAGCTGGACTTCAAGATGAGTGAGAAGGAGGCAAAAACATTTCCAAATATCACTGGAACTGCAGAAAGGATCTTTGCATCACTAGTCTCCATGACAATCATTAGACAGTCTACATGTAAACTAGTTTGAAAGGCATGCCAGGAAGTAACTAATTTTGTCTTACCACCACAAATATAAACATGCTAAGTTTGCTAAACTCCAGAAAGAAGAGGGAGTGTGCATCAACTTTTGCAAGGGTTATAGGAGAAGATTAAGTCACTATTAGAAAAATCCTCCACAAGTTTATCTTGCTAGTGGATGTACAGGGAGAAAACGTTTGCTATCTAAGAAAAACATGAAGGCCAAGACTAAAGTTCACAAGAAAGATGGTAGACAACAACCAGGACTTCTGGAATATTGTTCTTAGACAAAACACAGCATTAGATTAATTGTGACCCACAGGGCTGGAAGTGTCATGGTCTGGGAATTTTTTGCCCTCACTGCATGGATTAACTCTCTGCTCTTATCTTTATTTCTATGAATAAAACAGGATATTTAATGGAGCAACTTAATTTTCTGCCATGACTGTGCTCGTGTATTAAACAAGTAACCATTCTGCAGATGTACACAGATATACTCCTGTTTAAGCACACAGGAAATTATTCTCAATGTCCACAAAAGGGAAGGCTGTGGTTTTCTACATCTGATGAGGCTGTACTAAAAACAGTAACTTTATTATTTGTGTTGGCTACAGTATACTTTAAATACCTGGAATGCGACATAACATGTTTGGCAGCTAAAATTTCAAACAATAGGCCAGGGTTGCCAAGTTATTGCCAAACAACTCAGTTTAAACGGCAAAAGACATGAATCATGGGTGATTTTGTCATCTTTTGTGTGATTTCTTTTGACAGCATGTTAAACATCGCAGAGAGTACCAAACTTTCCTTTCCTTAGTAAATATTATTTAGATTTGTCTAAGAAAATTTCGAACAGCTTCTCTCTTTTAAACATCGAAAACGCCATCTCAACGCGATTGATTGGATAATGTACACAAGTTCATTGAACGGACCACAGCTTTCATTGATTGGGACACAGTTTGTGTGACGTCCAATCGGAAGCAAGAACGGACCCATATCACGAGAAAGGATTATAATTGTTTTAGATACTCCCTCAGACTTGTCTGCAAGGAAACTAGCTCCATTTGTTTAAGCAAAGTAATCTAAAAAAAATATTGTTTTGGATTATTCTCGATTTTCTGTTCGAAACTCTTTAGTTTATGCGTATTAAATTACTGCAGTAATTTCTCTTTTTTCACCACTTGTTTTTAAAAAAATTTTTTATAACTTTAATCTTACGTTTTGTTTTGATTACGTTTTGAGTTTTTTTTTTTTTTTAAACATTTCATGTGCTGGTGAAAAAAAATTGACTACTAAATGAACGTGTAAACGTGCTTTCGTGAATGACTTCCTTTAAATATTGATTCTCGGCGCCTCTGTTGTTAGCAATCGAGACAGAGGGCGGTGCGGCCTTCCAGTCAATGCTGAGGGCGAAATCTTCCAGAGCCTGATCAGTGCTGAACGAAGTCTAACTGTTTTTTATTCACTGCAAACCGAGGTACGTTCAAAGACGTAATATTCGTATTTATTCTTCAAATGTAAGGGATGTGTCGCCTTAGCCAGACCATATAATTATTTTTTAAACACAATTGAGGATGCGTTTATTTCTCTTTGACACAGTTCTGACAGTTGACAAAACACACAGATCGGAGCGGTGCAATAACCAATAAAATAGCTAATGTTGTGACTGTTTGCGACAGAGTTCTAAATCAGAAATATATGGACTTATTTAGGAAATGATTATATAAGTAATAAATATATGGCTTCTGCGGTTGGTATATAAAAATCTGTTCGTATTTTCGTTATAGTTTCCAGTACTGTGTGTGTCCATTACGGCTAAGGTAGCTATAACATTAAACTCACGGAAGGAAAGGAATTTCAGAATAAAAGCACAACTTTTTCTAGTAATAGCTCCCTTCTTAGCTGAGAAAATAAACACTATAGATTGGAGAAAAGATATTATTATATAGTCTAATAAGACTTTAGATTGTGTATGTAAAATTTTCCTAGTGCTGGCTCTGACAAACAAATCCATAAACTGTAATTAGACTGGATCCTCTAAGCTTTGCAACACTTATAAGATTACTAAAATTATTACATTATAAAATTTGAATGAAATCCATATGCAGTGTATTGATAAAAAAAACCACCTCTAAATAAACCTATTTAGTATTCTGTTCAAAATATTTGCTTTGAATACTTTTGTTTTATAACAAAATTACACATAAAATAGTGGTGATATCTATAAATACAGTACTGTATTAATTATTCTGTTTAGTTTTCTTTCTTTATTCACTTTTTCATTATGTGTATCACTTTGCTGCTGATACATCCCCAACTTTACAACTCTAGAACAAATAAAATGGTTATAAAAACAACTAAATGAAAAAACAGTAAACATACAATTTTTAAAAGTGAAATTACTTACTACATGGCACAGTTTCACATTCATATGTTGCGTTTTACGAATTACTCAACGAATCAATACAAAACAAAACTAAAATTGCATGCATTTTTCTCCATTGATTTGTATTTAGTGATCCGTAAAAGCTTTTATTTTGAAGGAAACGTCCCAGCGGAAATCGCTTGGTATGGAATTGCCGCTAGCTTGAAGCTAGTTCTGTGAAGTACCTCGTTAGCTAGCTTGAGCCCGTTTTGTTTTGGTTATGTTACGCTGCTACTGGATCGTCAGACCGACGTTTTTCGGGTTCAGGTCAGGGCAAAGCGCACTGTAGTACAGTGTTAGTTCATCTGCAAGTCGTTTTCTAAGAACAAATGACTTAGACGACTCATATTTTGTTATTTTTTTGGCTTTAACACCCTTCAACATCATGTATTTCCATCCAGGAGCTCCACTTTAAAAGCGGTGAAGCGGCGCAGTGAATCATGAATCTGCAATGAAAGACTCTGGAGAACCTTTGGGTCTCTTTCCGGGGCGCTTCCAGCCTCCCGGGGGTTAAGAAAGGATTGCTGTAAATCCCTGACTTTCTCGGGGAAGCGCCTGGAGAACCTGGAAGCCATGGCTCATCTAGAGCAGACCGATCTGTCATATGCGTGGGAAAAGTATATGGACTGTAGGCTGCAGGGAGCGGATCTGCAGGTAAGGTTCTGCAGCTGTATGTATAGGATGCGTGCTCAGCTTTGTTGGTGGTGATCCTTGTCAGTGCTACACTGCAAGAAAAAATGCAATAAAAATTTATGTTTTTTCATGTTAATACATATAAAATACAGTTAGCTTCTTGTTGAATTCTTAAAATGCTCCCTTGGAGCAGACAGTCATATTCTGTCTGCATTGGTATAATTTTCCAAACCTTCTGGGCTGTTCAACAAGGTTGCAATAATCAGGTATGTAAAGAAAACATTTTTCAGACATTTGTATTGTCTAAAACAATTACCTTTCCTGTTTTTTGGCTTTCCAGAGTCACTAAACTTTAGGGATTGTGTCCAGCAGTGTGTAAAGATGCTGTTTTTTCTTCTAAAAGAGATGATAATCAAATGTTCCATAACTTAGTTTTTTTTCAATTATAGTTTTAATTATAAGAATTACTACTTTACTTTATGCCTTTTTACAGCTTGTTGTAACCCAAAGAAGACGTTTGTCATGAAGTTATTCACGAATATGTTTATGCAGTATACCACCTGCATAATATCTTTAAATTATACCTCATATTGCTGATAAAGCCCAAAATACTACTACTCCTCAGATCTGTCCCAGTCAATTCAGAACCATTTACCTCCACTGATTCTAGCGTTTGGAGAAAGAAATAATCTTACAAGTGTTGAAGTAGAAGCACGTACATGCTGTGTGGTGAATCAGAGCAGAGATGGAGGCAGGTGTAAACCACAGCATGTTGTGTTACAGTGTGAATGTATTATTGTCTGAAAGAGCTGTGATGTGTTTGTTCAGAAATCTCTCCCAGTCTACTGCTGCTCCTTTTGCCTTCCCCTCGTGCCGCTGGAGCAGAACGGCAGTTGGATCACGAGACCTAGATTAGGATCAGACTGCGTGACTTTACACTCATCAGACACACACTTATTCAGAAAATCTCAACAGTCCAGACCCCAATTAAAATGCCAGATCTTATTTAATATAAAAATTATGCCAGAAATAACTGGTTTAAATGTTTATGTAATGCAGAAAAATAAAAACATCCAATGTTTTAGTAACATTCTGTCTTACAAAATGCTTGTAAAAGGACATCTGTCCACAGTTCTCTTTAGGTGATCCCAGATATTTTTGTTATTTACAACTCTCTATGCTGGCTGATTTGTTTCAAATTTAATCTATTAGAAAATCTATTGCTTAAAATCACTGTGATGCTAAAAATTAAAATCCGCCATAAACACAACTGGAAGTTTAGCATCAAACTGGTTGTTTTTTTTATTACAGCTGCTGATAATTTTATCCAGTTTGGCTAAACACCCTGGTTTTATCAGAAGAAAAATAGCCTCACAGCATGATGCTGTCACCACCATGCTTCACAGTGGGCATGGTTCTTATTTACTGAGATCACAACACGTTTTTCCCACTTGGTTTTAGAATATCTTTTTTTTTTTTTTGAGGTAATGGCTTTTCTGTTAGACCAGACAGTTTGTCGATTTGTCTTTTCATCACTTCTGGAGAAACGTTCAGGTTTTGATCCACCGTTCTCCAGTGTTTTCTGCTCTTACTCATGATTCTTAGAGATAAATAAGATGCTGTGGGTTTTGTTGCACTCTAGGCTCTATTCACACCATGACTTTACTAAAGGATACAAATGAGGCACAGCTACACTTTATTTCTAATCAGAGCTGCTAAACCCAGGAGGACTAAACATTAAAATTGGATCAAAAGGTGCAGAAACAGAGGATTCATTTGAGAGTGTGCACACCTATACAAACAGATTATTGTGTCTTTGTTTCCCTCTAGTAGAAAAGCTTGTTTTACAGTTGAGTTGTATGAGATACATTACAGGTCACTGACCTAAAATTTCACTTTTTGCTCTGTTTTGGTGATCTTTTTGGTCTTATCCTTGAAATTGGTGAGCTTTATCCTTATTTACCCGCTTTACACTGAGGATGCTCTGAATTTTCTAGTAATATTTTAACTTAATCTGTCATTTTTTGTTACGATGGCTCCCTTGATACAACTGCGGTTGCTCCTACACCTGTCAGTTAGATAAGCGTGATCATTTAAGTGTATGAGACACACAGAGAGGGTTTGTTGAACACAGCTGTCCTCTCCATAGCGCTACCTTTCCCTCTCAACTGATCCTGATGTGGGGGAAGACATTGTGACAGTTTGTGGTGCTCACACAGCTACCATTGCGCTACCAGCAAATTATGTTTTTTCATAACAGCACACTGTAAAGTTTGGCGGTCCGTGTCTTTTCTTTGTCAGACAGCATGTAGGCAGAAAAATGCGAATTGACTGGGAAGGGATCCATCACATTGCAGCTCAAGAAATGTAGAAATGTTAGCTGAAATGCACAAAATAAGCATATTTATATACTGAACTACATATTTTTAGGCTACAAAATTGAAGCGCACCATGTTTTCTTGTGGTTTTCTCAAGTCCTGCAGTTTGTTGTGTAATTTTTGTCACTTCCTAGAGCATTTTGACTTGTTGTAGATTATTGTTGATTCCTTTTCCTCCAAGGAATACGCTGATGGATGAAAGCGATCTATCAGTCATTTGCTGCCAGTAGGATTCGTTTACTTTACTACTTGTCTACAGAGACACATATGTTCACATCGGTTTCACTGGACACTCAAATTGGTGGCACAAAACAACATCAAAAAAATTTTGTCTTTAAGCAAAAGTGCTTGAAAATTGAGGGTGTTCAAACATCTACACTTGCGATGAGTGTAGATGTCCATTCTTGCAGGCTAAATAAGACGGTCATTGTGGGAAATGTCTAAACACTGACAGCAGAAGGACTCTGCTCTTCTGTTTTGCATCTTAATCTGTGATCACGCCTTTTAGTGAAATATGGAGGGTAAATAAACTTGTTCTTTTATAGCACTTGGTGAGGAAGCTTATATAAAAGAAGTGTGAAAACACCAGCGCTTAAGCTGCTGCCTAGTTGTATCTGCAAACTTCACAGTTTTTCTGTTCTGTCTGTCGCATCAAATCACAATAAAAAGTTTGTACCCAAATGGAAAAAAATTTTCAAATCAGTTGAATACTTTTGCAAAGTGTTGGATCTGAGGTCTATTTAACTTCTTCTGTTGTGTTTTTACAGCTCAGTGATCGGGTTTGCTGCTGTCGGATTGTTAAAAATGACCTCCAGGTTGCCTTTACTCTCATGACAATATGGTCAGCAGATGAATTTCTAAGATAAAGAATGATTGGTTTTACTTCCTATATTTTGGAGTGAAAACATTCTTTTGTTTATAAAGGAAAGTTAAATGAATCCCTTTTTGCATCGCACGGATAAAAATTCAAATGAGTATTTGCTTCTATTTAAAAACAAAATCTTCCTTCAGGGGAGGTAAATCTGCAGTTTGTGGTCAGTCATGTTTCCTTTCTCGCTGTATCCTGATGAGCTGAGTCAATTTAGCAGAATGGTTTTTTGGGCAGGAGCCAAGCATAAGAAGCAGGTTTTCTGTCGCCTGTCGATGTTGAGTTTCATTATGAGATAACAGGATGTTTCAAAACGTCAATGTGAGGCGTTTGAGGCCCCGTGTTTTTGTCTTTGTGTACCAACTGGGAGCTCCTGCTTAAACACCTCATCTGGGTCTGTGTGTCTGATTCATCTTGTTCAGTCAAGTGAAGTCAGTCACACTCCTGGATTAATGCTAACTCTGCTTCTCATGGCTGATCGGTCTTGTAAGTACAGCTCTGCATCTCCTCTGCCTTCAGTCCTGTTTTTGTTTTATGGTTTGCATCACATTAAAAGGTGTGATGCAAATTCTACTTTCATGCATAGCGCAGCTTAACTACTCCCAGCAATGTCGTGTCGCTAAAGTTGCTGAAATGTTTTGACTTCCTGAATAAGAGAAACCCTGATTACACATCCCAGCCACATTTCTTGTCGTTACATCTTCACACTCGCCTGTGCCAGTACGTTCTGGTCTTTCTATGGTGAAGTTCTGATTGCTTGACTAAAGAAGATTAAACTTCTCAAGCGAAGCATATTGCAAAATGGGCTGAATACAAAGTAGCTTGTAGAGATTGCAAGACTGATCCACCTTTATTTCTCCATTGTGCAGCTTTCAATGTGCTTTGCATTTTTTCCCTAGTATCTCGTCAAGGCTGTACTTTGTAAAGTGTAATGATGTTTATTAGGAAAAACTGATAAAAAAAAAACCCCAACAAAATGTGCTGCAGAACAAGGTGAAGGGTGAGTGATTTAATCTCTTTTTAGCTCTTATTTTTACACATTTACTTACAAAATTTTACTTACAAAACAAATGTGAATTTGAATGCTGCTTTTATGTTTTAAGCAATATGTCACCATATGAGTTGCATACAAGTTTCTGTAGCATTTAGCTCAGCAGAAAGGAGCATTGCAGCTTAAGCTTTGCAAAGCAAAAAGTGATGATGTGCATCAATTGATGCTGCTTCCCATCAAGTAACTGAAAACAGTTACTTGTTTTGGGGTTTATTTAGAGATCCTGGCTGATACCAGCTTCCTGTTATTGATGAGGTTTGACCTAGAAAGTTAAACTTCTGATTTTCTTTTATTATGACTATAAAACATATGAATATGTTTGTCTAAGAGTTTTTAAAAATTTGACAAAGCTATGTGCATGTTCGGTTCAGCTTCTCTTATTCCAGGAACAGTTTGAACATATCTTTGATCTTGGGCTGTTTCTGCTTCTTTATATGCTTTTTATTGTGAATTTTCACCTCACCTGAAGGTGTGTTTGAGATATTTAGCTACAAACACTCAAAGGATCACAGTTTTGGCATTTGTGGTACAGTTACTGAAGTGTCCCAGCTGTGTTTTTATGCTGCTTCAGTAAGGCGACTTATTTATTTATAAATTACCACTTAAGTAGGAGTGGGCGAAAGGTTGTAAAACCTATGAGCAAACAACTGAAGACAACTGCGGTTAAAGTCTGGTGAAACATTACAGAAGAGGAAATCCACACGAATGAAGCATATTTGTGGGTTGTTTTTTTTTTTAGGTCTATAGAAAAAGGCCTGCATATCATTTGCTAAACCTACCTTCTATCTCTGCTTTCAGTGAATAAAATGTTTAATTCAGTGATTTTCCCTGTTTAAATTCACATGACTTCACAATGACTCACCTGTTTGCTCATTTAGGGAAATAGACGACTGTGACGTCTTGTGATTATCACACCGCTTTCAGCATCCTCAGGTTGATCATTGTCATTTATTTTTACAGCTTCCACACTTTCCTCATGTTATTTATGATGATTAAATTGAAGTTCTTAAGCTGTCAGGACTTTTTCACATCTGCATTTATTGTTCTGGCCCGTATTTTCAGTCCAGCTCACGCCGATCGCTGACTTGTTCCACTCGACTGGCTGAAAGGATGAATAATTCATCTCCCTTGTTCCAGGCTGAGTCAGACCTCTGAACCATTGCTCTTCTGCCTCAGCTTTTTTTCCACCTACAGACACGTTATTAAGTCCATTGCTGCTTTAAAAAGAAAAAACATTTTAAGAGCAGAAAAAAGTGGCCCGAGTAGGATGATAATTTTAAGTAACATTGGTTTACATTTCCTCTGCGTGTTATTTTTAGCCAAGTGGGTTTGAGACGTTTTGCTCAGTTTGAGCGGAAATGTGGAACGTTAGGCGCTCCTCATGACGCTCATCACCCAAACGTCAAATTGCATCAATAGGAATTTCTTACGGGAAGAGAGTGAAAAAATAAATAAATAAAATGTTACATAAGCAGCAGCACGGCTCTTCCCTCTGCCAAGTTGTAGTCTAACCAATTATCCAGAGAGCTGCAGAGTTTGTACCGATGTGGGTGACTCAGCTATGAGACTCCCATGACCAGTTCTCCCATGATCGCCACACTGGGCGCAGCGACTGGGTCCAAGGGGTTTCATATTGCAAACATGCATCTCTTTCATGCAAATAGAGGGATTGAATTTTGTTGTTTTCCATTCAGTTTTGAGTTTCTGTTTTCAAAAAGTGCAAATAATGGAGATTAATGAGTTTGTCGATTGCTGATCTGCAGGGTTTTTTTACCCTTTGACCTCCTGATTCTGTCAGAATATAAGCTGAAGAACAGCATTCAAAATGTTTCTTTGTAGACTTCCTACAATAAGTTGACTTTTTTTTTGTTTTGTTTTGTTTTTTTTACATTGAGCCGAATTGATGTCACACTGTCTGTGTGAAAGTTTTGCAGATATTTTGAAACAGGACAAAATTTGAAATTGTGCCCGTTCTGTACAGTATTTTTATTCTGTTTTAGTACACATTTTTATATTTTATTTTGTGTGAGTTTATTTGCCTTTATTGTCAATAACCTTTACTGTGAGAAATTATTTTTCCATTTTGTCTTTTCTAATACCAGAGATCAAATGATAAACCGACTTTATCCTCATATTTTAGGAATTAGCATGGTTAGCAGGGCTGGGATCACTAAACCATTTCCAAATTTTAAAAGCACAAAGTGTAGACAGAATAAAAGTGTAGGTGGATGCATAAGCTTTTTACTCTTTCACTTTCTTAAGCGTTGTTGAAATCAAAACAACAAATTCTGTCCTGTTTATTTTTCTAAAACATATCACCAAAGAAGAACTCTTGCTAAGTATATAGACAAGCTTATAAATGTAAATTAACACAATCAAACCTTGTTGTATTTGTTTATCAAATTATTTTTATTATTTCTTATTTAAATTTCAACACTTGTTCCTCACATGCATCCCTCTAGCTTATGTGTCAAACCCAAGGCCTGGGGGCCAAAACTGGCTCACTATAGCTTTTTATGTGGCCCCTCTAGACTCCAGAGCTGTGCATAACTAGAACTTTCAAGTGTTGAAATATTATTTTATCAAATCAAAGCAGTTTTGTACCAGTATACCACCAAATTACATCAATCAGTTTCTTCAGTTTTTTGTGGAAATTCACTCAAAATCAACAGACCCCCACATTTTCTGCAAAAAATGGTCAAAAACATTGGGTTTAAGTGATGCAAACTCCCACCTGCAGGTGGCAGTATGTCTCACTTCCGATCTGCAATTGGTGTGGTGAGTAGCAAAATGTCATATTTACAGTCATAAACGCAAATATCTCAAAATTGTAAATATTTCTAAAATAGCACCACAAAATCTGTGATTTTGAATGCAATAAAATCCCAAAAACAATCACAAAATACTGGAGGGACTGATCAGTATTAAAGGATGTTCAGTATTTAATTTTAAGAAGAATTTATTGAATGCAGAGACAGCTATTTACTCAGATTTTGAACAAATTTAACAGTTTGTCAATGGGCTTTATCAATACATTCTGGAACAACCCAAAATGAAACTGAAAAATACAATCGTTTTGATGTGAAAAAGTTGGATATGAGTCGCATTTGCTTTGTGAACGTTATTTCTTCAGTAACAGCTTCTACACTGAAGTGTGTTGTTGGTACAACCTTGTATTACCAAGGAATGGTGAGTTAATTTATCAGAAAAAAGATAAAGCTGTTAAAGTTTTCAACTGGTGGCTTTGATTATATTCTTGTTGCATCTTTATTAAACATGAGTAGTGGAAAAAAGAGACCGATTCCATCAACAAACAAATGGGGGCAATAATCTGTAGCAGTCAGTCTCCACCCATCCAGGAAACCGTAATGTTTGGTGGCAAATGATGAAAGACGTTAATCAGTTCACAGGGAAGGTTAAACCCTGAGCTCTGTGAACCAATTTCCCTCCTAAGCTGTGTTCACTAGTATCAGTAATGGCGACCAGTAATGTCGCCATTATCAAATCAAAGTTGTGCAGAATGCATTACAATATTGGATTAGAGCCCTGGAGGGAAAAAAAAAACAATCCTGTTGCTTGGAAATGATCTCCAACCATTTGGTTTTCCTTTCCTATTTGATTAATTCAAAAACACAGATAACACAGGGACAAACAGATCCATTTAGACACAAATTTTTAGATTTATTTAACATCACAAGTTCAGAACTGCTTCAGGGTGTAGTTTATATGAACTAATGACAGATCTGGCAGCTTTGCAGCTTTGATTTACTGCCAGTTTTTCTCCCCTGCTTTTCTATCTGCTTCTCATCTGTTGCATTTGTTTCTTTCACCACTGTGATCATGTCAGCTCTCATGTTTTCCCCCCTGTCTTCCTCTCCACTCTCTCATCCATTCCTTTCTTTTTCCTCCTTTTTTCTGTTGTCTCCTGCGTATGGCTTTGTTCAGCCCCCTGATGTGCTGTGACCCAAACCCACCCATCCACCCACCTGCTCACCAAACCCATCAGTGCTTTGGTTGGGTTTTTGTCTCAGCTGTTGATCCTGACCCCGGTGAGTGTGGTCCATTCTGCACCTTCATCCTGCAGGATTTAAAACTACAAAATTCACTTTCTTTAGTATGTTCAAAGTAAAGTTAGATTTTGATTATTTAGATGTAACATTATATCTCTGTTGCTAGCATATCGAACTGTTAACATGTTATAATAGCTTTGAAACTGACTTCAGTCAGAGGCATCCTCAGATTTGCTGCAAGATTGACTGTTACTGGATATCCTTCCTGCCTACAACATCTTCATCCACAATGACTTTTGGAAAATTAAAGGACAATATGGGTTACAACAACATTTAATATCCCTTTGGAATAAATAAAGTATCTTTGAATTTAATTGAATTTCAGATAATTCTCGTTGAAAGTTTACAACCTAAATATCTACATTTTCTCTGAAAAAAGTGATCCAATAGTGCATATTTTTTAACTCGTATGTGAAATAAAAATACAAATACAGAATATCCCAAATATGTGAATATTTTGAAATTATGCAGCTCAGGCTATAAAATAAATTTAAAATGTAAATCTAAATGTATTTAAAAATAAATTTCTAAGCTCGAGAGACAATTTTGCACCCTGCAGACAAATATAGCAGCAGCCCCTCTTACTGAAGGAGGGTCAACTTCTGCTATTTGTACACCAATGAAAAGTGAAAGTGAGTTTTTAATCCGCTTCCTGAAAAATAAGTCAGGAACATACAAACTAGTTAGATAGTTATTTATTTACAATTTTTGCACCATATGTCTCTTTTTTAATCCAGTTTTATGGATACTTGGATAGAGATTATGTAATAAAGGAATTGGTCTTTTTGTTTTTATGTGCAAGAGTTGAGTAATTTTTTTCCCTATTAACAGGGTTTCATATATTTTGGATGGATGAATGTAGTTTACACACTTAATATCTAGATTTATTCAAATGTTTTTGGTTCATTTCTTCAGGTGTTTTATAAATGAGGTTTGTACTCTGATGAAGATATTCTGCAAATTGCAAACCTGCTGCACAAACTGCAGTTGTGTTAAATCGGTTGATCGCTAAAGTAGATCTGTCAAATAAAAACTGTGTTTAAGAGTGTTGAATCTTGAAATATAATTTATAATAACCAGCCTGATAAAATATTGTCAGAAGTATTTACAACCTCCATGCTTTAACACTTAAAAATGTGCATGTTGAATTTATTTAAATTACCTTTATCCTGTTATCCTGACTAGAGACATGTGGCCACAGACATGTACGCCACATGTCTGTGGCGTACACGTTTACATTTACTTACCTGTGTTTGTTCATTGCATTTTAGGTAATCTAAATATTAGCCATGGTTTATATTATCAACCTGTTCCTATTGTAGTAGATTTTTTTAGTATATAGCACCAGAAATTGTCTTTTGAAACTGTTTTCTCTGTTTGTGTGGCTTCAACTAAAGATTATTTTAGATACTGATTAATAGGTTATTTGCATAAATCGGCGCATTCTGCAGATTTTTTGTTGAAGACTTTTATAAAATATTAAAAATACATAAAAAATGCTAATTAATAATTCAATTCCTTTTTAAAAATAAGAAAAGAAACATTTTATAGTGAACACCTGGTCATTTGTATCAAAGGATGCATTTTCAACCAAAAACAAAATACTTTTGTGAAAACCTTCCTGGTGACTTAACATCAATATACTGAAAGGCAGATCTGTTCATGAGTTTTTGATTTTTGGATAGCAAAAGGTGTTTAATAGAAGCTATAACTATGCCACTTGGTTTGAGCATATTTCTAAAGTTTTTCTTTATTTTAAATGCAAAATTGCAGTTTTGGCTTAATTACTGCTCCGAATAAGCATATGTTTATGAATCTGTTTTTCTTTTTTGAGTCTGTCAACTCCAGTTTACGATTAATCGATTCCTAAATTAGCCAGCGATTATTTCAATAATCAATTCATGATGTTTAATCCGATTAATCGTTTCAACTCTAGTGGTGTCGTTGCCATCTTAAGTCACAGTGTTTGTGGAGTGGTGTGGATTCTCAGGCTTCTTGACCCAGACAGTCAGGGCAGCCACATCAGTCAGGGATCAGCATCGCCTGAATGAAGCCAATCAGTGGTGTCAGATTAGCAGAAGCGTAAAGAAGCCTCCTGTGTGGTATGACGGACAGCGGCATGCTGGCTTAGTGGCTTGCATGTAAGCCAGGAAGCTTTAGCATTCTACCCTGGAACCAGTAATGCTGTTAACCGAGGTCAGATGACTCATCTCACCATTTAGAAAGTCACAGTTTCTCTTGTACTGACTTCTTCACTCAGATTTCATCTAATATTAGGTTATTTCAGTATTATTGATTTGTTGAGCTTGAGAAATAAAGGAGAAATAAAAACTGCACACTAGTTTCCAGTGGTTTTTGTATCTCTGATGAAAAATCAAAACTGAGCTGTCACTTTAAAACTGTCTAACTCATTGTTAATCTTCCTGAGAAAAGGAAATATTTGTTTGATTCACATCTCAGTTCCTCTTCGTCTTTGTGCAAGTACCAATCACGTTGTTGCTCTTGTTTCTCGTTTGTGTGTCGATTCTCAGATCAGCCTTCAGAGTCTGGAGAATTTCCTCTGTCTCTTCCACTACGTGCAACACCACCCCAATAACAGCACCAAAGATGCTCTGAAATTCTGGTAAGATTTCCTCATTGTATCGTCGTTTTAAAATAATCAATGTGTTTATCTTACTTAGCATGTGTAAGACTTTGGTAGTGTATTTGAAATCCATTAAAACGGTTGCAGTTCTTTACAGATACAGGAAACTTTTAATGATAATTGTTGATAGAAATAATGACCAAAGAGTTCAGTGTGTACTAATCGGATGCACAATATATCGAATCACAATGTGTTTGTCAATCATTGTAATCTCAAGAAATGCGTGGGGACAATATTTGGGGAAAATATTTAATAATATTTTAAATGTCATGCATTGTTGTTCCAATTTTAATAATATTTTTTCTCCTCGTATTTCTTCCCTATTTTTTAATGGGAAGAAAACTACAATCAGTTTTATTGTAGTTTTCAGAAATAGTATCGGCTTTACCTTTTTACATTTTCCTGAACTCTAAAACAGTCGTGTTAAATATTTTTAAATCTTTTCTCACGTTAAAAGCTGTCTCTTCCCTGTACATTTTAAATATTGAAGTGAGACTAATATAAGGTTACAACACTGACTTTGAAACTTCAATCACAGGTGCTTAAATATTTTAGAAGAAAATATTTTTATATTGTGGATGTTTTGATTTCTGCATATTCTGCTTTATGGTTTTTAACTCAAGGGATTCAGAGATTTTCAGGACTTTACAAAGTCATTAATACTAGGAATCATTCTTTTTAAAAAGACTGACCTTCCCATTCAGATTTTGACCTACACCAATTTTTAAATGTATTTTTTTACGACTTACTCTGACAGATATAAGATACACAATACAATGTTCTAATCTTATTTTACTGAAAAATATTGAACAAAACCCATGAAACTATTTTGTTTTAGCTGCACATTTGAATGTAATTAGATTGCTATCCAAGCTACTATATCATCTAAGCTAAACAAAAAAAATCAATTCCTCTAATCTTTTATTTTTTCACATCATAAAACTTCTTCAGCCTTTTTTCATGGGTGATTTTGAGACCTTTGCAGATATTGGCGGATAAGTATCGTCTGATCTCCCGAAATTAAGGAAATCAGGGTCAATAAATCAGCTGGGCAATACAGCTTAAAATGTTCATATTTGATTTTCTCAAAAAGTTCTAATGTTTTTGACTAGGACTTTAAAGTAGTAGACAAAATTGTGCGTTCTATGTCAAGTGGAAGAAAAAGGATGCATTTAAAATTTTCTGACAAATATCTAAAAAGTGTGCCATGCGTTTTTCTTTAAAAGAAATCCAATTAAACAAACTGATACAGTACAAACATTGCAGAGATTTATTACAAAGCATTAAACTAACATCATCATAAAAATGAAGAAACACAGCAGACAGGTCAGGAGTGGAGTAGTTTAAAGCAGGGTTGGATTATAAAACAATACTCCGAGGTGTGGCAGCATAATTCAGCCAAAAAGCGAAACTAATCAAAGTTAAATGTAGGGCAAACCTGGAATAAAACTTGTTAGCAGCTGCAAAAGACTTGAGACTGGAGGTTCACCTTCCAGCAGAAAAACAACCCTAAAAATCATCATATTTATACCTTAAATGGTCTAGTCAAAGTCCATGCTTAATTCCAATCAAAAATCTGATCTGTGGCTAAATTATAAAATCAATCCTCAACTGTATAAATTGAAAGTGTTACATCCACTGCCAGCAACATTGCATCAAATGGAAAGTAGAGTGTGTGTTTGCAGACTCTGGTGTTGTTTGCACTGCAGCCAGATATACTGATTCTGTAGATAAACCCTGTTTGTCTCCCTGACGTCACTGTAGCTGTGGAGTCTCCATCGACCGTGCATTGTACACAGGAAACTTCCCTGTGCCAACCAGGCCTCTGTTTGTCTAACATCTAAAGCTGCACTCCCAAAAAAAGAAAAACTGATGAATGAAGCTTCTGATGGAAATGACTGGGCTGCAGATAAGAAGCTCAAAACAACTGGATGAAGGGAAAAAAACTGCAATCCTAAAGTCGGCAGCTGTGTGGAAGCAATTATCTCTGTTTACTTGGCTTTAATCAGTTTCTTGTAGTAGAGAGGACAGGACTAAGAAGCGTCAGAGAAAATAGTGGCTGTAATTGTAGTTCAACCAAAGCTCTCTACTGGGGAAAAAAACCAACATTTAATACTAGAGCTGAAACTATTAATTGGATTAATCACGATTAATTGATGATTGAAACAATCGTCAACTAATTTAGTAATCGATTTATCGTTAGGTATACAGACTCAAAAAAAGGCTGAAAGAACAATAAACTCGGATCAGAAATTAAGCCAAACTTGTACAAATATATATATATATAAATTTTGTGTTTAAGATTAAAAAAATCTTTGTCAGTAAATTTGTTCCACCATGAACTCCCCTAGTGACAGTTCGCCTAAATCACCACGAAGCACCTTTTTTTTTATCACATTGAAAATTTTTTTTTTTACCTGCAGAGTAAAATTCTAATTCAAATGGAAATTAAATTGCATTCTTTGCTACAAATGAAGGAAGGAATATGCTGTCTTGCATTTTACATTTACATTTTATTTTCTGATTTTAAAAAATTAATTGAATTATTTGTTCATTTGCATCTTTACGTTATTTTTAATAACGTAAGCTGTATTACGGCTACGGTTTACAATAAATATTTGTAGAATGTGCCAATTTTTTCAACCGATTAATCAGTTAGTCGTCAGAATAATTGATTAATCAATAACTAAAATAATCATTAGTTGAAGCCTTATTTAACACAAACTAAAATATTCAAACTAATAAATTACTGAAGATTATATAGTGCAACCTGTATAATCAAAATTACTTTATTGATCCCAAATGGAAATTAAATTGAATTCTTTTCTACAAATGAAGGAATGAATACATTCGATTGCATTTTGGGACATAATATTTTATTTTTTTATTTAAAAAAATATTTGTTTATTTGCATATTTACTGCATTTCTAATATTGTCTAAAAAAATGTTTGCATGAAATATTTGTAGAATGTGCCAAGTTTTCATCCGATTAATCAATTAGTTGCAAGAATAATCGATTAATCGACATCGACAACTAAAATAATGGTTAATTGAAGCCCTATTTAATACAAACTAAAATATTCAGTAATATGTTACTGAATTTATGCATTATGTACTATTTCATTGCCACCTTTTATGAATAACGTGTATAGTTTTGGTGCTACTCTTGTAGTTTTTACAGTTGCCACTTAAAGCGCAGAAATTTGAACAATGTGTCTGATCTCGTGGTGGTTTGAGGAGGAATCTGGTCACACTTGGCGACTGCTTGTCAAACCATCTTAGATTTTCTTTTGGCCTCTTTATGGATAACCTTCAATATGCTCAATTCAGAGGCCATTTTCATGCTGAGCGGGAATTTCTCAAGAGGTCAGCTTGTGTCACTGAAGTCTTGGTCGGAGTGTAATTTTAATTGTCAACGGATGCAACAAATATTCGGTGTTTATGTGACACTGTTTATGTGTATTTTGTGGTATTTTAGCGGTTTAGACTAAAATCGATTGACAGGGAGCAGGAAAGACCCAATTAAGGCTTTGTTCTGCTAAAGGTTAAGCTTTATCCCAATGCAGGAATTTTAAAGAGCTCACAGTTTACATGATATGTGTAACTATGTCAAAGTAATTCAAATCTGAGTTAGTCACTGTTGACTCTGAGGTTTCCCTGAAAGTCTCTCCTGCACAACCATCGTACTCTCAGCTGTTGCTCTTAAGCCACATTTTGTATTACGACACAAAATTTTGTTTGTGTTATTTCCTGCTCATTTATCTTCTTGATTTTGTAGAACGGACTAATTAATGATGAAATATGTTTATTGTTGTCAGTATTACAGGGTTTCTCCCAGTCTATTATAAGCCTGGCAGGCCACCAGGCTTTATTTGTGCCCCCACCAGGCTTATCATTTCTTATTCGTTTAAGTCTTTTTAAAATGTTTGCATTTTTTTAAGACTTTATAGTTGGTGTTCAGGTGTTAATCTTCAAATCTTTTAATGACACATAATTATCAAGTGATATTTTTAAATTTCCTGTCAACTTTAAACATTTTTTAACTCAAAAACACGACGGGTCGCTGGATGAATGACTGTCCACGCTCCCAACCACCAGGCTTAGCAAGTTTTCTGGAGGAAACCTTGGTATTAGTTATGAAACTCTCAGAAGCATAGTTGCTTAGCAAAATAGAGAAATATAATTAGAAAATCATGAAGTCAATTTAGACAATTTAGGTTATTTTAAAAAAAAAGTTTTGCTCCGAAATGAAAACAATATATGCAAAAACCTGTTTATTACAAATGGTAACCATAATTGTTGTAGTTATAAACTTAAACAAACACTAATATGTACAAGCTGAACATAACATCAACAATATTTAAAGACTACCAGGTTATTTCCTAAGCATTGAGACAAAGAATAGCTTTTATTATGGTAAGCTGCTGTTTTACAAGTTTAACACTTTATCAGAGTCTACGGCCATAATTTGTTTTCCACCTGTAAATTGTATGGAGTTTGACTGAAGTAAAACTCCATACAATTTGTTGGACAGCCTAAAGCAGTTGGACAGCCTAAAGCAGAAACATCGTTAACATCTAGTTAGAGATAAAAAAGACTCTTCATGTTGTATTTACACGTTACGGAGGTCTCTGGAGCTCATTTGTGAGGTGAAATTTCTTATTTATTTGACCTTTATTGTCTCACTGAGATCCAAGATCTCCTTTACAAGAGAGGCCTGTTTTAATAAAACAACAAACAAAAAAACATAGCAGCAAAACAAGTAATTAAGACATTATTTGATTTGACTAAATTAAATAAGTTAATGAAATGTGAGATCATAACAAGAGCAGAAATAAGTATTTGAGATTAAAATAAGAGTTTTATCTTATCAAAAAAAAATCTGTTTTCTAGAAGGAAGTCATTCTTTTAGAAATTACTTTCTTCTATGTATGGAAGAATAAATACTCTTAAGCATCAAATTTTACTTTGTCTCCAACTTTTTCCCATTTTGAGTTGGTTTTTATTTGACTTTTCTTAGAGTTTAAGCTTATTTTTACCTTTTTACTTTTTGAAGATTTTTATCAAGCTTGTTTTTTCCGACATCTCAAAGCAAATAAATAATATTTTTGTCAAATGTTTTGCATGCTGAACTTCAGTTGATCTAAAGAACTCATGAACTGGTAGAGCACGAGCTCATCTAAGCTCTTTCAGTTTATTTTGCAGCATTTCTAAACAAAAATCAATGCAATTTTCAAATTCATCTCCATAGTATATTGAGTCATTTTTGGTTTGAGTTCATTTCAGATGAGTCCAGTTCATCCAAGCACACATTCAGATACAATTACAATTCAATTAAATCCAGTTATAACACAATACAGTCAAGTTCAGTTCATCATATGGAGCAGAGTGATTGATGATGGTTGATCAGCAGGGTACAGGGTCTACTCCCTTTCCCAGAAAGAGGAAAAGAAAAAGAGGAGTAGGAAACCAGGCTTAGTATAATCAGCTTTCTGGGGCAACCAGATGGAGGTTGAGCGTGAAGGAAAGAGACAGAAAGCACAAAAGCACTAAGACATGAGTACATTTCTATAGGGGGAAGACGGAAGGACTGTAAGTAGTTGAAGACAGTAATTTCTCTATCAATGCCTTTGTCCAGGAAAAGGACAAGAAAAATATAGAAAAAAAGATGTTATAAGTAAAGAAAAAAAAAAGTCTATAGACTTAGAATTATTGGCTTAAAATAAGCTCTTACACTTTGGGAGTAAGTTAATGTGAGCTGATTTTGTTTTATTTCATGACTACTAAGACATTTGCACTAGAAACTAGTCAAAAATACTGTGCGTTTATTGTATTATCTTAATGAATTCATAAATTGTTAGTTAGATAATGGGTTCATATTATAATACTATGGCCTGCTATCCCTAAGACACCTTTTCTTTACTTTTAAAGACACTCCCAGTTGCTGTAGTGGAAAATACAAACGCCAGTGTCTATCAATGACGGTTGCCGACTGAGGTCTTCCACAGGGCACTGGGTGCTTGTCAGTGTTACCAAGACCAGTCCCCTCGACATGTGACATCACATGCTTTCATGTGATACGCTGATCTGCTGCGAATCTGGAAAGCCTCCATTTGAAATTCCGATTTAATGGAATTTGTGCAGCAGAACAGAGAAATCAGTCAGCAGTCATGTGAGGAAGTGTGCAGATCCAGCTAGCAGGACTGAGTCAAGTTTGGAGCGCACACAAGATGTGTGGAGGGAAACCGTTTGTCCCTGCAACATTTGGTAAGATCATGCAGACTGTATGTGTGGATCTGTGCTTTTTGTTGGGTCTCTGGGTTTTTATTTGACTGTTTTAAGACAAAAAGCAGCCTTAAAATGGCTGCATTGCTAGTGCTACCTTCATGGTTTTTATGGCTTCTAATTATTATGGCGTCCTGGTGCCATGTGTTAAAGGTTCTGCTGACTTTAAAAAGGACTTTCAGTAATTTGTGGAAGAGAATCTCTTTAGAGACACGTGCTTGTTGCACACATGTGCAGCAGCTTGGGGCTGCTCTGAAAAGCATTAGGAGGGATAATCACACAATCCAGATTTCAGTTTTTTTGCAACCTTAGATTAAAAAAAATCTGAATCTTTGTTGCGTTAAAGATTACCTCATACACGTGATCTGTGTTCAGAAAGCTCTTGTTTGTAATTAATTAGATTTTTGCCACAGGCTTTTGACGTTTTGTGTCTTTCCTTGCAGCTCAGACATGAGTGGGGCCAGTAACACCCTGGCCAGAGAGTTTCTGACTGATGTACACCAGCTATGCAGCGCGGTGGCCCAGAGAGCCGAGGCGCGGGATGAAGATGAGGAGGAGAGTCACATGGTGGCGCTGGGCGAGTACCTGGTCAGGGGGCGGGGCTTCCTGCTGCTCAGCACTCTGGACGCCATCATTGATCAGGTGGGAAAAAGCTAATATATGTTTTCCCTTAAAGACAAATCATAGTAATAAAAAAACAGAGACAAAATTTGAAAGTGTAGCGCAGAATATTTCCAGATTTTATTAATTACTCTATTATCTATAGACAAAAAATTATTAAAAATGCTTTTTATACTTAAATGATCTGCTTTTATATTTTGTTTTAATTACTTCACATTTTGAGTTTAATGTAGGTCCAAATCAAATTTTTATTCCAATGAAGTAAAAGGGTCAAAGGTCAGATATTTAAAGGAAACACGTGGTAAAAAGCATTAAAACTCCCTTTTTGGTTGCATAAAAAAGGAAATGAATAAAGAGAACAATAACAATTTTAGCTGTAATAGATTTAGAAGCAATAAAGCAATCTCAATGTATTTCCAGAATACCAAATAAACAACAATTTACCAGTGAATCTGATTCTAATTTCAGGTTTGTGGTTTTGTATGTTTCAAAAAATTTCAGGTAGATTTTTCTCTCTCAGAAAATTGCAGAAAATTTAAAAAAATCTAGAAATCTGAGACCAGAGAAGTGTTTGATATAAAAAAAAATTACTGGAAACCTGCACAGCTTGTCTAACTTAGCATAGCATACCTAATTTTAGTATTATTTACCCCAAATTGCTTTTAGTTGCAGATTTATTTATGCATGGTAAATTCTAGTTCTACTACTACTATACTATTAAACATTCTTCATTCATTTAATAGTTTTTCATCAACAAGAGAATCAGACAGACTTTGCAATAAGGATGCTGAAGAGAAATGATAACATTTACATCGATATAATATATATTTGTACTGATAACAGTGCAATAAAATGGTTAAATAAACAAAAAGGTTGTGTTTTTATTAGATGCTGTAAAGTTTTATGAACTGACCATATTTTCAGTTCTCTAATGGAAATGTTTTTCTGTAAAAAGGATGCTTAAATTTCACTGAAGTTTTAAATTCTCTGCACATATCTGTGACGGCTGCTTCTCCAGTATCCACCTGTTATCTGTTGGAAATATTTTCGTTTACCCTTCAGGGTTCAGTGCCTAAATATATATTAAGTGTTGTTGATGATGTGGATCTTTGGCAGCAGAAAGAAGGGGAATCTTTTCTTTGCAGCTTGTGTGAAATGGTAGGAATGGCCTCAAGGAAGGAGGTATTGTTTCTCCATCAACCAGCACCAGGCTCAGACAACCTGCTGTTTTCTCTGTTCAGATCGTTGCTGTCTGCACGCTTCACCACGAGTCTTCTGGGAAAGATTTTCAATTACAGTCACAACTTTTAGGTTTTTAATTGCCGTTCAGAGTGTCGTGTTTCTTAGTGCTCTGTGTGAGTCCTTGATGGAGTTGGAAATAATGTGACTTCAGGGAGTTATGGTGCCCACTTTGTCAGAAGTCTTCTTGCTGCTTAGTCAGATGGCACCTATAAAATTTGAGGATTTTGCAAAGCGTTTAGTGTCCATATTTTATAAACGTTGCAGAACAGACCTAAAGGAATATGCAGATTAAACCCCAGCAAAGTTTAGACTTTTGTGGTTCATTCAGGAAACTCAGACTGAGGTGACATAAGAACAGCAAAGCGATGATTAAACAAGCCCCAAGGATGTAAGTCTTTTTTTTTGTAGTGTGACAGAGAAATATGATCTTCTACTTCATCAGTTTTACAAAAAAACAGCTTGAATGGTATGCAAGTTATTTTAAATATGACCTCACATGTTTGGGCTTGCACTCACTGTTTATAATTCTCATTTTATTTTAGCATTTCGTCTGCAAATTTAAGGCATGCATGTGGAAATTGTCATCACAAGCTCTGGCTGTGTGCGTCAGCAGCGTCCCGCTAGGGATCAGCTCTAGCATGGCAATCAGAGCTACTTTATAATCAGCTTGTGTGTTGCTAATGCTGATTGCAAATCAAAGAGATAGGCTTGTGATTCAGTAGAAAATGTGTTGTGAATTGTATTTGTCCCACTGGGTTGGGAATACCCTCATTTGTATATGTATGAAATGTTTTGTATCATTTATGATTGGGAAATGTAATTCTGCTGCCTGTAGAGATTGTCATGTGCCAGATGTTTTGCTCCAGTTAGATTAAAATCTGTAAAATATTAAGAGGCTTTAAGTAGATCTGGACAACAAGGTCACTAGTGCAACACCACAATATTTTTTTACATATCAAGATACACAATATATATCGCAGATTTTAAAATACATCCTTATTCTTTGTATCAATTCATCAATTAGCCGTATGATGAATTAAAATAACCTTGATAATTTGTATTTTGATGATTAATAGTTTTTTAAGGGTGATTTTGCTTCCAGAAATGCCATAATCCATTTTATTTATGGTTTTGGCTGTTTTGGATATTCAAAATATCTCCCAGTTCCAGTTTTAAGTGTTTAGAGAATTAAAGTTTATTGAAATTTGATATGGTGGATTTGCATTGTTATGCCATTATCGATACATAACCTGAAAATTGTCTCAAAACAGCAATATTGTCGTTTATCGTAATAATATTCAGCACCATTTTTGATACTGCTGTAACACTTTTTTAAGACACATGGTTCTTTCTATTTAAGAGCAAAAACAAGATGAATGATTACTATTTTCCAATATTTTATTGTACTATTCTCTGCAATTGGGATGTGGCTATTGGAGCATCATTTTGAGGACACTTTCTGTCACACCACTTGGTTTTTCTGACGTGTTGTTAGAGCTCTACAAGCATATTGTACATGGTAGAGATTAAAATACTGATATATTATCAGATGGCCTCTACAGTCAGAAACTCTCGCTCGTTTGCTTTGGGTCGTGCGAAAAACTACTTGCTACTGCAGCTAATTATGGTGAACAAAACCCTGAAGAGGTAAACATAAAAAGCTACATATTTGTTTAATAATACAATAACATTGTTGGTGCCTGATAAACATCCATTCAGAAATGAAAAAGCTACTTTTTAAAAACTTGCTTGATTCCTAGAAAACTTACAATCTGTGTTAAATTGTACCAGAGATCTTAAACTGCTAAACAAAACACTAAAACTGAAAATGTTTTACAAATTTTTTGCAAATCAAAAAATAAAATCAACATTCAGCCTAAAATATTCTATTCCTTATTTGACAGGTCAGAGTTAGATTTTGAAATAAAGTTCATCTGTCTTCTTCCTTATGGTCAAAAAAAGTAATACAAATAAGTTTATTTTAATTTATGCCACTTCTAAAATCTGAAGCCTATTACATCATTGTGTTGTTTTTTTTAATATTAGAGGAGCCTTAATTTCTAGGTTAAGATTTTGTACAGTTGAGTACAAACTTGAAATATTATGTTCAGAACAAAGTGTTTTTAACCTAATATTTAACCTTCTACGTTTGACAAATGATCAGGTTTTGATCTTTTTTTAATTAACACATGACAGAGGAATGCAAGGATGCAAGCATTACACGTCTGATTCAAAGTTCCTCAAAGTACGCCCATCATCTAGCTGCTACATTGCTCCCTGTCACATTTCTACTGAAATACCTCAAAACAAAAAAACATAATTTGTAACTAGAAATATTTATAAATTAGAGTTTTGTAAATGAAAACAATGAAGACTGAATGAATATTTAAATTTAGGTAGGAGTGGAGTATGACTTAGAGGGCGTGGCGACGAAGTGGGACCAAAGTGACGACTGAAAGGATTTTTTTCTTTCTTTCTCCATCTAAGTAAGACACTGTGATCTGTTGAACTCTCAGGAGCTGACTTGTCGGGAAGAGCTGCTAACTCTGCTGCTGTCGTTGCTGCCTCTGGTCTGGAAGATTCCTGTGCAAGAGGAAAAAGCTCCAGGTCTGTTGTCAACTATCGTTACCACCTTACTTACTAATTTCTGTTGTTTTGTTAATGCCGTCACACTCCTACTGTAACGCATGTGTTTGTGTTACTTATCTCTAACCGGTGTTCATGTTACAATTATTTTATCCTCCTAACTTATTTGGAGGTTGCATCACTTTATCATCCAGCAGCTTTACAGCATTTGTTTTGATGGGTTCATGTGAAGACAGATGAATGTTTCCTTGTTGATTTTATCTATAACTTTTGATATCATCTTCACATGACAGCAATAAACCTTTATTTTCTCAATGCCGCACTGCACTCGGTTTCCTTTTGGCAGAGTTCCTACATAGTCTTGAAAGTTTAAAAATCTATAAGGCTTTAAGTATTTTACAAGTCTGGAGTAGCTTAAAAAAATGAAAGTGTATTATGGAATTTTTTTTGTATTCCCAGGTATTTTTTTCATATCAGAGTATCTTAAAATGTTGCTCCAATTAGTGTTTTTCTTTTTTTTTTTTTGTATAAAAGATTTGCATCATCAATGCTATACTAATTCCTGACTGAAGGCCTGCAGTTGCATACATACTGACACACCTTAAGGCTTTATACATAAATGTTCCTCTATTTAAATGAGAAAACGGATAATAACAATGGAAAGTTTCTTCAACACATGACAATTTATTTGAAGTGTTGCATAAAGCTGTCTGTCCATAAAGTATGATTATTTGCCATGAATTCAAATTGTTCTTTTTATATAATTAAACCTAAAAATGAGCAAAGAAATGTACCAAGAAATTTGGAAATTTCATCTTTAGAAGTCTAAAACTTAAAAATAAATGTGTAGGAATCCAGATTTAATTTTTTGTTTTTAACTAACTTTTAATTAGTGCAGCTGTGAGCAGCACAACCTGTCTCAGAGCTGGAGAACATTTGTGTTTGTAGAGGCCTATGACTTGAGAACTACTCTGGCATTTAGAAGAAGGCTGCTGATCTTCTGTAACATGGAGTCTAGACATTTTTTTGCCTAATTAATTTTTGCTTTCTGAAACTTTTAACACACAAGGTTTTGGGTCTTGGCTAGACATTAAACTGTTACAAGATTGCCACGAAGTGATAATGCTGAATAAAAATAAAAATAATATACGTTATTATATAATATGATGATATGTCTACTTATAAATTAAAATGTTTCACATCATGAGTAGATATGAGGACCATGCCATTTGTTATACATATTGGATAAGCAAAATGCACAAAATCTACAAAATCCTTATATTTTCAAGAAATGCGTTCCATTGTACCACTATTTATCACATTTTCAAGTTTTTTAATTTTAATAATACACCTAAAACGTCATAACTTAATATAATATTGACAAGTAAATACGTTGTTGGTTTCATTACATTTAAATTGTGAAAATGATGACGTTGTTAGCGAGTACTATGTTACACAACATGATAAATAAGTTTACTAAAGCTGGAAATATTTCTCAACTACAAAATTTTACTTTATTATAAGATTGTGAAACCTTCTTTCAACCTGCTGACTAGCAGTGCACAGCAACAGGTGGGAGAGGGACAGAAAAGTTGCCCCATAAACGGCCCACTCAAGACCTACTTTGATATGCCTTAATACTAGTGGGAGAAAGTCAAAAGAGAAATCCTACAACCACTAAACTGTGGTTCAAAATGAAGGACTAAAAAGGTCCTTCATTTTTGTTTACATTTTGTGAAGAAGGAAGACGTGCGCTCATGTCTTCAGAGGTTCTCATGTAATTTCCTTCAGTGGTTGTTAGTGCAGGTTATTCAATAAGTTTGATTTGTTTGACACAGTGCAGTGTTAAAGTGAACCGTACCAACTGAAAATGTTACAACTGCTACAAAATTGATCCCAATCAAACCGAGCATGCAAGACGCTTTTACCTGCTCTTGACATGCAGTGGAGCATAACCTTCTTCAGTATTCACCTTTTTTCACATTTAACTACAAAAATATGCTTGACTGAAAGTGTCTTTCAATGCAAAATGCCAAAACTTGGTGAATATCTTTGTGTTTGAACAGATTTCAACCTGCCATCCCTACTTGAAGCATTCCTCAGCCGGGAGGTGAAGGCCATCCCACTCAGAACGGGACAGAAGGCTGCATCTGATGAGCAGAGCTCTGGGAAGAGGTCCCGCGTTGGCAGTGGCACCTGGAAATCACGGAGATCACGCAGAACATCTCAGAGATACTCTGTAAAAGATGCTCGCAAGTCCCAGGTCTCCACCTCAGATTCAGAAGCCAACTCTGAAGACAGAGCTGTTGGGGGCTCAAGGAACCGAAGACCACATGGTTCCACCATCCAGGTGAGTTGCCAGCATCACCGCTCTGAGGCCTCGCAGTTGACGTCTACGGCCACCAACACTACAGAAACCATGAGTGCACCGTATCCCCACCCCAGAGCCCCCGGGTCTCAGGTGGTAGACCACGAAACCTTGACCGACCCGGCAGCAATATCCATCTTCAACCGCATGGAGAACTCTCCTTTCGATCTTTGTCACGTGTTGCTTTCCCTGTTGGAGAAGGTGTGTAAGTTTGACATGAGCATCAATCACAACCCTGGTCTGGCCATCAGCGTCGTACCGACCCTCACGGAGATCTTGACTGAGTTTGGAGACTGCTGTGGTCCGGGGGGAGGAGGAGGGATGGGAGCAGAGGAACTGGCTGGAGGCTGGACGGAGGAACCGATCGCATTGGTTCAGAGGATGCTGCTACGCACCATCTTGCATTTGATGTCTGTGGATATAAGCCAGAGCGACAGACTTCCAGACAGCCTGAGGCGAAGTTTGACAGACTTGCTGCGAGCAACTCTCAAAATCCGAAGCTGTTTGGAGAGGCAGAATAACCCTTTTGCCCCACGGTCAAAAAAGACCCTACAGGAGGTCCAGGATGATTTTTCTTTTTCCCGTTATCGCCACAGAGCTCTACTACTTCCTGAGCTTTTAGAGGGAGTACTACAAGTCCTCCTGAGTTGCCTCCAGGCTTCAACTCCCAACCCTTTCTTCTTTAGCCAGGCTCTGGAGCTCATCCATGAATTTGTCCAGCACTGTGGCCTTGAGCTCTTTGAGGCCACGGTTCTGCGGCTGGAGGGACTCAGCAGGGTCAGTTCTGATATAGGCAGAGAGGCATCAGAGCGTATACGCGGCCTCATTGCAGGGGTCTTCAAAATAATCAGCGCTATTAAGAAAGCCAAGTCGGAACAGCTTCATCAATCGGTATGTGCTCGGCGCCGGCACCGTCGCTGCGAGTATTCCCACTTCCTCCATCACCACAGAGACATGTCAGGCTTGCCCGTCTCCGCTTTCATGCAAGCGGCAAGACGCAACCCCTTTGAGGAGGATGTGGAAGGCTCAGAGGAATCTGAGGGGGATACCGTGCGTTACCCTGAGAGATGCTGCTGCCTAGCTGCCTGCGCCCACCAATGTCTCCGGCTCCTGCAGCGCCTCTCGCCCAGTGGGCCGTCTGTGCTGCAGGTATTAGCTGGGATTCAAGCTGTTGGAATCTGCTGTTGCATGAACCCTCGCTCAGTTGTAGGACCCCTTTTACATGCTTTCCAAGCTCCAGGTCTCCGTAGTTACCAATCCCATGTGCTCAGTGTGCTAAGTCGGCTGATTTTAGACCAGCTTGGTGGGGGTCAGCCGTCAGAGAAAGCTAAACTGGCCTCTTGTAATATCTGTACTCTGGACAGCAGCCAACTTCCAGGTCTGGAGGAGACATTGCAACAAGGAGAACCTGCAAATATCTCTACCAGTTTTTCTTACCGCTCCCAAGGTATCCTGCCTAGCGGAGGAGGGGCTGAGGACATGCTCTGGAAATGGGATGCTCTGGAGGCTTACCAGGAGCTAGTGTTTGGTGAGGACTGGCAGCTGAGCCAGCAGATAGCCGGCCATGTGTGCCATCTAACACTACGCGGCAATACTATAGTGCAGTGGCAACTGTATACACACATCTTCAACCCCGTTCTGCAAAGAGGGGTGGAGTTGGTCCACCATGCTCAGCAGCTGGGGGTTTCTACCGTCTGCACTCAGGTCTGCAGCTACCACACACAGTGCCTGCCTGTGGAGGTCCTACTCATCTACCTGCAAACATTACCAGCACTTCTCAAATTAAGGTGAGCTCCTCAACCACTCTTCTTCAATCTGGAATCTTCTGACCTAAAAAATGGCCTATTATGCTTCCTTGAAAGGTTAGAATAGGTTTGTGGGCAATACAAAACATGTTCATCTCATTTTTTGCACAAAATCATTCTTAGATAATAAGATTTTAATTCCTTTCAGAATGAGTTGTGTTGGGGCCTCTTTTCACCTTAAATCCAAATTGCTGCTGCTGACCAAACCCCTCAACTCAAAGTTTACACTCACACGTGAAAATGGCTGCAAACAGATGCGCAATTATACAACCCTACATCTTTGAAAATCAGAATTGGAGCCTCCTGTACAGCCAACAAGAATATAGCAAGTAGTTTTTGAATAGTAAGACAACAATTAAACACTTGTCTTTTGCAGCAGCCATTATACAATGGTAAAACCAGCTGACCAGATGTGCTGGAGCTCCCTTTGGGTTGCTAGGTAACGGCGCTGGGGTTAGCTCAGGTTGCTAAGTAATTTTAAAAAATCAGAAGATTTTTGAAATGGCTCATTTTCTAGACACCAAAAAACATGAATTTATTGCCAAAAAATGTCTCTGTGTATTTATTTCCATATAAATGGAAAATTTGAATTTTTATACAAGAAGTCCCCTTTAAGTTTTCTCTGCTTTTGTTGGCTTTGCTCAACTCTTAGCAGCTGCCAATCCCAAAGACATTGGGATTATTTGCATAAATACCATAAATCCATTTACTTCCCAGCTGTTATAATTTGGTTCTGCATTGCAATTTTCAACAGTTCAGGGATTGTATGAATACGAGACATAAAACTTACCCAGTCACCCGAAGAAGACCGTATTCACTTGGTCATGAAATCCCTCTTTCCAAGCCCGTGGTAATAGTTACTAATCAATAATTTATCCTGTTTTGGTGTCTGTAGTAAGAGATGCAAGACTATTGACTGTTATGTAACATTGTTGCCTGTCTTTATAAGGCAGGTATTGTTGATCCACATACTACATTTCTTTTTCAACACCTTAAAAAATATATTTAAGAAGATCTACATAAACATATGAAATTGAATCATTGTGTGTTTTCTTTTGTGACCCATTTGACGTTTTTTTGGTGCATCTCTAATGTTGAAATAGTTTTTGTGCCGCTTTTAATTCAGCTGCAGTGCAACCTTTTGGATTAAGTTGCACAACTTTAAATGTACCATAATTCCTCAACACTTCGCGCTGTCTGAAAAATTTCAGGTTATTACGGTAATTTCACTCCCGCTGTAGCAGGGGATGAAATTAATCTGAGATGTGCTCTTTTAATAGACAGTAAATTGCGAAAATAACTTGCTAGATATTGAAAGTTCCAGTTGTTATGCATAAGTGGGCAAATATATTTACTCACAAGACATTTAAAGAACTGCTCACAGTTAAAATAAACAAAAATATCCAGCCGACATTTTAAATTTAGGACATAAAGGGTTAATCAATTCATCTGATGCCTGGCTTGGACTGACATGCCACATTTAAAGTATTTAACATGTTCTAGGAAACAACATGATAGACTCTAGCTACTGAGAGATTGCTTTTATACAAGCCCACAATTTGAGAAAAAAATACCTTTTAAATGTTATGGTTGTTCTGTAATTTAAGGAGCTTCATCTGCTGGACCAATCTGGTAGCATTGTTTTGATAAAAACAGAATTGGTAGATTATTAAGTTCCTCATTCATATATTAGGTAACATTAGAACGTTTGAGGGTAATTAAGACAAGGAATTTTTTGCTGTTTGAATACATGCTCTGACTCCACATCTGTGACCGTTGGCTTAACACAACTTCCTTTCATAAAATTGTACATATCACGACACGAGTTAGAGATGAGCCATCTTGATGGAATTTCACATTGCTAGTGATACCAGGAAATGTTCCGGAGAGCAAAACTAATAAAGAATGAGATAAATTGGAGGAAGGGTGAGAAAAGGGTTTCAATTTCAGGGAGAAAAAATAACAGCTTAATTTAGAAATTGAATCTGATTAATTCATAGATGTCCAGTTCCAGTCCTCAAAAGTCAATGTCCTGCCAGTTTTAGACGAGTCTCTGCTCCAACACAGCTCATTCAAATGTTCCGCTTTGGACACCACTCCTTTAATTAAAAACCATTATTTGTACTGGCAGGGAGTTAAAGTGTAAATTCAGGAAATATCAAGTATTGTTTTTTGATTTAACCTTATCCTAGAAGTGAAATAAGGATATTTTTCGTATTAGATGTAATATTTTGTTATTCATCTCTTTCATTTGTATTAAAGTTGAACACAAATTTAAATCCACGTCATAATTATGATGGCTCATAAAACACAAAGAGCAAAAAGCATAATGGATATCAAATACAGTAGAGGTTGTGGTTTAGTTTTAGCTTATTTAAAGTTGTTGGATACTGAGTTACATATATTGTGGTCTATTTATATAAAGGCGCTGCTAGTGAATTATGTAAGTCCAGTACAGCTGACCATTCTTTAGATAATCTGCATGTGGTTTTCCCAACATAAGAAGAGAAATTGCTCCATTCTCCATTTAGATTTCTACCACACTCACAAAAAGAGGCTAAAAGTGACTTTTTAAGGTTTATTTTTATATTTCCTTTCTTGTTGTTTTCTTGTTAGAAAATGTATTATAAATCACAGTGGACATATGGGTGCTAAAAATCATAGCTAGATTTGGTCTGAATTAATTAAATTTATTGACTGAGCGTGACCTTCAGGGGTGCGACTGTCTCTAATGCAGATGGTCATTTTATCTCTATATCTTTTGATTTGGTTGTTTTCCAAAAGATTAAAAACACATGTTTGAATTTTCATCTGTTTTTATCCGTTTCTCACCAGTTCTGTTATTCATTTGTGACATTTAGAGGCCGCTGAATTAGAGTTAGACCCAAAATTATTCATACCTTTGGTAGATTTAGATTTAAGGTAATTTTCATTCAACCTAGAAGTTTGTTTCTGATGTGAAATGAGACGGGCATCTCGTTTATGGATGATAAAATGATGTAAAAAGAGTATGAGTTTTTAGGAAAAATAGTCTGTTTTTATTTACACTTTAATTAAAATAGTTTGCCTTTACAGGCATCGCCATCAAAATATTTTAACTGCTGAACAACATTTTGATAATATCCTTCAGGTCTTTGAGATTGGAAAGCCTCCTTACCATCACCCTCATCTTTTTCTCCCTTAAGAAAAAATTCTGTTAGATTCAAGTTGGGACACTGGCTTTTCACATGTTGACGTTAGAAATATTTATTTAGCGGCTTTTGATCCTTTGCTACAAGTGATCAAGGAACACTTTTTTTTAGGGAAAAAATGTTTTGTTTTCTTATTTAAAAAGAAATTAATTTATGTGTTTATTAGTAACTTTTAATTTATTTCTAGAAAAGGCATGAGGTTATAAGAAACATCTGCAGAATGTGCCCATTTCTCTTTGTCCGATTAACCAATTAATCTTCAGAATAATTGATTACGAAAATAAATGTTAGTTGCAGCCCTGTAATATTTTGCATTTAAGCCAAAAAGTTACATTTTGGTGTGATCTGACCATATGTTGCCCTTTTCTTCTAGAAAGCATAAACGGGGCAATCAGATTTTAAGTTATGTTCAAATTCAAGGTATTTTATCGTAGCTCTACTCATTGTAGTTTCACATTTTGTGTTTCAGAGTGGTGCAAGACCTTTTCATCAGCTGTAACGGGCTCAACCAGGTCACAGAGCTCGTCTACCTCGACCAGACTCGCTCTTTGGCCTTGAAGGTGTTTGAAACTCTGATCATAGGAGTTGGACATCAGCAGAGTGACGGGCTTCTTCATGACCTGGAGAGTGCCGACACCAAAGAAAGGGAGGTCATCCTTGGCCTGGCTGAGGAACTGGGGTCACGAGGGGTCGGAGAAGGCCCACAGAGCCTTAGCAAGTTCTACGAAGGCCTAAAGGAAGTGTATCCGCGTCACAAAAGCCGAACTGGACAGAACCATGGACCAGGGAGAAGCAGAACGGAGACCCACCTGCATGTGATCAACCTGTTCCTCTGTGTGGCCTTCCTCTGTGTCAGCAAAGAGGCGGATTCTGACCGGGACTCTGCCAACGACTCTGAGGACACTTCAGGTTACGACAGTACAGCGAGCGAACCTTTAGGGGGCCGCCTGCCGTATCTGTCCCCAGACAGCGTGGCGTTGCCCTCTAAGGAACAGCTACGGCGAGCCGCGGACGTTTGGTCTGTGTGCCGCTTCATCTACATGGCCAGCCCTCTGTTCCAAAGGCAGTTCTTCAGGCTTGGAGGACTGGATGTATGCCTGCGCCTCATGGCCATGGTCATCCAGAAACTCTCCTGTAAGAGCAAGGATGGAAAAACAAAGAAGAAGAGAGAGGCCAAAGGGAAAGGCAGCCCTGAGTCTGCAGTTCCTGCTGCTTCACTGGGATCTGAAGATCCTCCCTACGAATCAGGAGATTTTCACGGTTTGGGTCCGACTGAGGGGAAGACCAAAGATCCAGGAAAGAGGTTTGATGAACAGTGGCAGCTTCAAAGTATTCGTCTTCTTGAGGCCCTGCTGGCGATTTGTCTGCACAGTGCTAACTCTGCCATGCAGAGGATAGAACCGGAGCTTTCTTCTCAGGTTGGTTTATCATCTCTATGGCTAATTTTCTTTAATTAATTGATTATTGAAATAATCATAAACTTAATTTAGTAATTGATTAATCTCTAAGTGGTGTATGCAGACTCCAAAATGGCCATTTATTCAAAGAGCAATACACACAGACATTATTAAGCCAAAACTACACACACACTTGGCATTTTAGATTAAAAAAAAAAAGAGAACCTTCTTTATTATAGATTTAGCTTCACCTGGATCAAATTAAGCACCTTTTGACATCCAATTATTAATCACTTAATCAAAACAAACAATCAAAGGCCAAACATTTCACTTGTTGATGTGAAATTTTTTATTATTATTTTTTTTAGCTCCAGATGCATCATTTGCCACAAATAATCAAGCGTACACTAAAGGAATGCTGTTGCATTTTGGGAAATAAAATATGTATTTCTTTCATTTAAAAAGGTATTAATTTATAAGTTTATTAGCATATTTTAATATATTTATGATGTTTTATAAAAAGGCTCAAGTAGTTAAGTGGAAATCTGCAGACTGTGCCACTTTTTAAATAAGATTAATCGTATTAATTGTCACAATAATCCATTAATAGTTAGTTAGTTGCAGCTCTATTTATTTTCTCCGTACCTCATCCACAAAAAAACTATAACATTCTGTGAAAACCTGACCTGTAAACTTTTTGCTCACACTTTGAGAAGCCCTGATCTATTGCATTTTAACTTCAACAGCCTCAGTCTGTGGAGGAGACCCTGTTGGAGGTGAGAGACCAACTGTCTCGCTCAGGTGTGGTGAACTCTGACCTTGCTGTACCTCTGTTCGACTCCCTGCTGCGAGTGGCCTTGGCTCAGGTGTCTTCATGTACCGATACACCTGAGGAGAAACCAGAGAGGGTAAGTTCTGCATATCAAGATGCAATCTATGCATATTTTATTAATGGGTTTATATCGGCACTCGATTTTGATTTTGGCTTCAACACGGCAAAAACACAATCCTACCAAGAATTTTTGGTGCAGTTTCTAGTTCAAATATTTTAGTTTTGTTTTACTTCAAGTGTGTTAACTTACAGGTAAGTAAGTTACATTTTCTCATGTGACAATAATTTGCTAGTTGAACTAGTACCTTTTTACCAATATTAAGGAATTATTGTCTCAAAACAAGCTCTTCTGCCCTGCTTAAAAGTTACTTGTAAGTTAGTTTGGTCTTATTTAAAAATTACAATAGAAACTACTTGAGTGAAGTTTGTCTTCAAATCAGACAAAATTGATGTCAAACGTTTGTGCAGCAAAAAATTTAATTTGTGCCGCTTAAAATTTAAAGGTCAATTAAGGTCAACCAGCCCCACTCACCCCCCGACTTCTATGAAATCAAAGTGACCTTTAAGCTTTCATTAATATCTTCAAAGCCAAAGCAGCACAAACAAAAGTTGTTGTTTCACAAATCGGCACAAACGCAGTTGAGTTGATTGACACCAATTTTGTATGATTTGAAGACAGTAGGGGGGCTGGTTGACCTTTCATGACCTCTAGAAACATTTTTAAATATCTCTAAAATGATAGTGGCACAAATAAAAAAAATTTGCTGCACAAATGTTTGTCACCAATTTTGTCTGATTTGAAGAAGGTGGAATGTCTAGAACCTAGACCAAAAATACTTGGTAAGATTTTTTTTTATGTGTGTAGTGAAACTATAGTTTTTAACACAACTTTTTTTTATTATTATTTTTGAAATATTTTCTTTTCAAATGTGTCCCAATATGCATTTGTGCTCCTTGGGATCTTAAAACCTCATGCTTTGTTTGACTTTGTTTTGAAAAGTCAGTGCTAGTGGAGGAGAGGAGCTGAAAACGGGTGTGAATTGACACATATTTGGTGCATTAGATCCCATGATAGAGAGAATTATGGTGAAAAGTCTGATAAAATGACAAAAACTGGAACAATATGAAAGGTGATGAGGTAAAATAACCTGTGGCACAAGAAGGAGCGTTTAGTAAACATTTGTGTGGAAAAACTTAGGATCCTAAGACCCAGAAATGGATTAAAAACACAAAATGTGCAAGATTTGCTACTAGATAGCAACAAACCTAAACCAGAATTTGATTTACTGTCTGCTACACTGCAAAAACAGAAATACTTACAGAGTAATTTTGGTCTGGTTTGTAGTACAAATATCTCAGTACACTTGAAATAAGACATACTAATCTAAAAGTAACTTTTCAGCAAGATGTATAAACTTATTTTAAGTAAATATCTCCTTAATATTGATGAAAAAGTACTGGTTCTACTGGCAGATAAATTAACTCATAACATGGGAACAGTGTCTTGTTTTAAGTGTAATAATCTGCCAATGAAACTAGTACTTTATTTATCAATATTAAGGAAGTATTGACTTAACACAAGAAAAGTTACTTGTAAGTTTGTTTGTCTTATTTCAAGTGTAGTAAGATACTTGCACAAAATATTGGACCAAAATTACTTGGTAATATTTTATGTTTTTGCAGTGTAGTAACTTTAACTAATATGGCCTATTTTACTCTTATTGTTTGCTGCAGCTTTTTCAAACATACGAACACATAGGAAAGTGAAGGCAAACGCAATCATGCCTGTCCAATATTTCCATTCAAAGCTGTGGATTCATGATGTATTTGTCTTTAGGGGGTACTTGACATTAAATGTGCTCTCAGTTGAAGAGTTTTCCATTCTACTTATTCAAGTTTGATGAACTGATTTAACAAAATACATTATTTTTGTAGTATTTATATATACACCTTATATATAAAGTATATAAGGTGTATAAAAAGTATTTACACTTTTTATACTGTTTTTCCTAAGTGCTTAGTACTTTCTCTGTAGACCCAGCAGAGTGTGATGTTTACTTAAAAATTACCCGATTTGCAGAGCTCTGGAATTAGTGTTTCGCAACAGAAGGTGTCGCATTTTTTGAGATGATTACCTACACTTCACAGTTAAAGGTATGGTTTCTCACATCTTGGTGGTGTCAGAATAATTCCTCCTTGTCTGTATTGTTGTTGGGAGTTTTCTGATGTGTGCATACTATAATCAACTGTGCACAACAGGGAACTGGGCTGTGTAGATACAGTGTTAGTCAGCTGATATTTGTCTTATGACCAAAACTTGTACTTTTTTCCCTGCCTTTTTTCACCACATAAGTGGAAAGACCACTACTTGTCATGCTGGAAATACTTTTGGTCAAGGAGATTTGTTTTTTTTAATCATCAAAGGATTTGGCGATTAATCTTAAATCTTACCACCATTTAAGGTAGAAGGACTGGGGAGGAGGATCTTGGTTTAGTTTCATTTTAGCTTTTTTTTTTTTTTTTTTTTACCAGAAGCTCCAGGTGTTTGCTGAGGGGGCGGCTCCAGCAGGAGATCTGTCTGAGGAGGTGGATGAGGTGCAGAGCTGCAGTGTCAGGCTCCCGGGGGAGGAGGAGGGCTACGACGCTGATAGCGAAAGCAACCCGGAGACCATGAAGCAGCAGGAAGAGGGTAGGTCCACACACAAATGCACACTAAAACTGTGTACACAACTCTTTGTTCCTGCTAACCTGAACCGTTTGCTTCAGCTGAACTGTTTCTTGTGGATCATTACAAACGTCATCTGCTGTTTACGTCTCGTTTTTGTTGCTGAGAAATGTCAGCAGACTTATCTGGCTTGACTGAGAGGTCATGTGCTGGTCTCAACCTCTGACCCTGCTGAAAACTTCCCTCGGGAAAACCTAATTTCTAACTCTGATCAACTCAAAACTGAATGGTTCTGGACTTTTTTTTGTTGTTGCTTTCGACCCGTTCTGTCATGTGACAGAGATAAAGCAACATCCTCCTGCGGAAGATATCTAACAAGAAGAAGTTGATATTTTTATTGCATATGGATGACAAAGCAGAAAGCAGCCCTGAGCCTGATGCAGGTTAACAAATTGGCCTGATTACACAGTTTTTTTTACTTTAATCTCCTCAGAAAGGACTCATTGTGATAAGTTTTACAACTGGCTGGCAGCGAGATGCTTTGGCCTCATAAGCTGCATCTTGTGACTTGAGATTCAAATCTGATGGAGGCGCTGGCTTCATGGAAAAACAATTGCATCACCTAAAATAGAGAGCGTTTTAATTTTTAAGAATGAGAAACAAAAACCCATCAGCTCTAACTAATGAATTATCACGTTTTGAACGGTTCTGTCTATGAAATGACTATCTCTGTAAAATCTTCATCCAGTTTTGAAAATGGTCCCTTTTTTGACCTTTAGACAGACTAAATACAATCAGACACATTGTTTTTCAATCAATTTATCTTTTCCTACTATAAATAAAAAACAAAAACAAAAACAATAAAAATTGTGCAAAATAGTGATAACTGCGGCCAAAAAATATGTGCCAAAATACTGATTATTGCTTTCCAATGTGTTGAATTCACCTTTCAGCTTAGACATCAGAATAACTAGAAAATAAAAAATTATGAAACAAACACAGAAGTGACTTCTTCTGCCAAAAAACAAAACCAGTAAAAATTGAAAAATAAAAACAAAAACAAGCATAACTGCTTCTGCCCAAAAAACTAAAACATTAAAAATAAAAAAGAACAGTAGTACAGAAGGTAAAAATTGCTGGTTAAAAAATAAATAACATAATTTCCTCACTCAAAGACTGCTTTATTTTACTCTCCTTCCTTGTAACAACCCACATGTAGCCAATGTTTAAACAAAATCCGGTTTTAATGCCCTAATACTGCCCACTTGTACCTTAAAATCCACAAACTTGTCCATTTGTTGTTTTTTAAAGCCATTGTAAGTCTCTCCCTTACATATATTTGGTATACTGTATTATGCTAATCATCAATCTCTCATATATCTGCCTGGAGCCATTTTCTTACATTTGTTTTCATAAGATTATTCAATAATTTAAGAAAATTTGTTTTTAAAGCGAAAAAAACTATTTGAGGCACAGACCAAACACATTCAGCAATGCAACGGAAGAATTAAGGTCAACTTTATTCATGCTTATTTTGTGAGTTTTAGTTCCAACTGCAGGCTTTCAAAGCAACTCTTAAATGATTTGCACAGATGTGAGTATTTGGATGTGAGATCAAAGCGGCTCGCTTTCTAGAAAAACCATGACTGACGTCTGAGATTCTTCAAAAGCTTAAAAGTTTGTAAGGAGCCTTTTTCTCTTAATGAGACATTCACACTTATTTAAGTACTTTTGCTTCACAGTACATTTACTGTAACTCAAACATCTTTTTCTTATCAGCTGTTGAATTTTTTAATTATTTAGAAATTTTAACTTAGGAGATTTTTATCTTCAGTCATCCCATCACAGAAGGGATGACTGAAGTAAAAGTCACCTTTTGAAAATATTTTATGTCATTTATTTCTTATTTTAGAAAAGATAGTGAGAAAAAATGTATTAAAAGCGGATATGATACAAAAAAATCTTAAGTTTTATGTTTTTTAGTCATATTTCGCAGGCCTAGTTTGTCTCCAACCTTAACTTTGCACGAAAGCATCACGAATATCTCGAAAAAAGCGTTACGGTCTTAAATTTTCTGCTCTGAACAGATAAATTTCGTGTTGTTTACATTCCAATACGTCACAAGCATTACTCTCTACTTTATACATTCTCTTCAGGGAAAACTGTTAGACCTTACTGTAAATATACAGAAGACAGTATTTATGTGTTTTTGTGCTAGCAGTGCAGATGTGCGCAGGGGAACGAGCAGCTTCATTAATAAAAGGAGGTTCCAGGCTCCGTGTGAGAGGCTGCAGGGCTGCAATCCTGTAAATCATGAGGGGAAACCCAGACTGCTCCAAGGCTGAGCGCAGACCTCCGGCTAATTCATTTCCATGAGATTCCTCCAACATCAGTGGTTGGGAATGGATGGAGTCTGGAGGCTATTCGTGTTAATGGTGTCAGCTAGTCTGTAGGGCCAATTAATAATCTGTTAAATTGTGTGTTTTTTTGTGTTTTTTTAAAATCTTCCCCGGCTGACTGGACGTTTTCTCAGTAGGGAAGGTGGAGCCTGCAGGGTTGAGTGAGTTTGCGGCAGTGGCGGAGGATGGGCCAGAGCGCGGCGTGCTGCTGTTCCCTGAGATATGCACCATGGAGTTGCGACTTCTTGCCTCCGGCTCGCCGGACCTGGAGGTTCTCGGCCATGTGTTTCACAGCCTGCTGGGCGCCGTGCATGCCAACCGCCGCAATGCCACCTTGCTCTACGACCAGGTCAGACTGAAAACCTCTTCCTCTTTGTGTTGGTGTTCACTGAATCTCAGGTTTCATGTAACCCTTCACTTTGGTTTCTCACAGGGAGGAGTCAAAACCATCCTTTGTAGCTTTCACAACATCCTCAGTCAAACAGACCTCTCCTTTAAAGGTTTGTCATTTATTTTATCCAGCAGAACATTTTGTGAAGAATGTCTAAAAGTTAATATTTTTACAAACATGACGTTTTAACTTGACCCCCAGAGTTCAAGCATAATATTTTGCTTAGATATTTGGCTAAATCTGTACCCAGTTAGGTTCTCAGAGTTGGGCTTATTTTGCTATTTCTATTGTTTATTTAAGATTTGCTTCAGTGTCTGTTATTTCTCCTTAATAACCATCCATTGCAAACTATTCATACTTTGACACATCACTAGAGAATGACCTAGTCAAAGTCTAGACCTCCTGTAAATCCAATTTACAATCTGTGGCAAGACCTAAAGATGTACATTAGCAGACTCTCTCCATCTCAGTGTTTGTATGGGTGCTTCAACTGAAAGTGCTTGTATTTAGAAAGAACTTAATTTCTGTATAAAATAATTGAAAGTTCTTGATATTTGGGATGAAGTGCAATCTAATATTTGATTAAAAGCCTAAATTTGGAAAATGTTATTTTCTTTTATTTTGTTTGTTTGTTTTCCCTCCAGGGGGGTTTGTGGGCTCTAGTGTCCCTTATTTGATAGTAGGCTGACAGGAAAGGGGTAAGGAGAGGGGGGAAGACATGTGGCAAATATCGTCGGGTCTGGGAGTCGAACCCGCGACGGCCGCGTCGAGGACTCAAGGCCTCCAAATGTGGGTCGCGCTAACCCCTACGCCACCACAGCACGCCAACTGGAAAATGTTATTTTCATATACTTATTAAAATGACAGACACATATTTTTCACTGTCTGAAGTTAAGTTAGAATAAACTTTTCTGCTTTTAGGTCAGTTTGATTTACCAAAGTTATTTCTATTTGCTTTTCTATTTTGCCAGAGAACAATTTTTAGATAAAAAAAACATTTTTTTTTACTTTTTTGTATTTTATGTTTAAGCATTTAATCAGAGCAGGAAGGTCATTTACCTTAACACAATTTGTTTAGATTGTTTTAATGTAGTTAATATTTATAATTCCTGATGTCAGTAACAAGTTGGCTTATATTTTTTTTAAATGATACTGAAATTGGGGGATTTTTGTTAAATTATTGTTTTGTTCTCTGACCAGTCAGATGTATGTGAGTGAGACATTTCAGAACATACAATTTTGTTTTGCTGTAGAATGTAAAACAACAATCACTAGACATTATTAATAACTGATATCACATAATAGTGAATTGAAATGGTCTTTTTTAGTTGGATGTATTGTTTCTATCTCCAAACTGTGCTGCTGGAAAGGCATGAAAACTTACTTGTAAGTGCTTGATAAGTGTATGAACCTTGCCATCCAACCTAGTTGAATTTGAGATATTTTGCAGAAAACAAAAGTCAAAAAGTGACCAAAAAATATATGCAAAGCTCTAAAGACCTGAAGCAAAATGTGGTTCTAAAAAATACTGATGAAGAGGGGTAAATGTACAGCTCTGGAAAAAATTAAGAGAGCACATAAAATGATCAGTTTCTCTGATTTACTTTTTATAGGTATATGTTTGAATAAGATCAACATTGTTCTTTTATTCTATGACCTACTGACAGCATGTCTCCGAAATTTTGTATCTATTTGCAGAAAATGAGAAATGGTCAAAATAACGAAAAAGATGCGGTGTTTTCAGGCCTCAAATAATGCAAAGAAGTTTGTTAATTTAGAAACAACGATACAAATGTTTTAACTCAGAAATCAGTATTTGGTGGAATAACCAGGAGGTTTTCAATGGGGTTCAGTTCAGGGGGCTCTTCATTTTTTCCACAGCTGTATTTCCTGCCTCACTTTTCAGATCTTTATTTGTTAAAACAAAGTGAGAACCATCTGTCTGTGTCCTTCTACTTTATGGTAAGGTTCTACACTGTGTTGGTCTATCACATGAAACAGCAATAAAATATGCAGAAGTTTGTGGTTGCAGCCAGACATGATCTGAAAAACGTAAAGAGGTGTAAATACTTTTGCAAGTCAAGTTTGACAATAAAACCGACACGATAAAGTGTTCTTGTCTTGGTATATTGAATTGAAACTGTTTATATATCCCTGTTCTTTATTGCTGGTGTTTAGATTGCCAGACGGTGCTGGTGGAGCTGCTGGTTGCCATGGTGAGCCAGCGCATTACGGCAGAGGAGCTGGCCTTATTGATCCGCCTCTTCCTGGAGAAAACCCCACCTACAGTAAATATCGCTCCGTCACTCAGCACTGTACTGTTTGCTTACGTGCAGCCAGCTTGTGATCACAGTCTGCGAGTTCAGTTTATTAATATAAACTAGAGTTTCTGCGTAAGACGCGCTTCCTGTCACTCTCCCTTCGCACTTCATGGTTCTTTGAAATTCATCAACACATACTAGGCCCTGGAGCCCTCTTCACATCACACACAGTTAACACCAAAGTGTGCGGAAGAGATGTGACGCTGCAGCTCATTAGCACAAGTATGTTTGGTTGGAAGCCTGCAGGAGAGAGCTGTTCATAGCCTCAGTTTAAGTGAAACGTTTATTTTTTACCAAGGGAATATTCTCAGTGTTTCTTACATTATTAAGCTACGTCAAACGGAGGTTTATAAACCAAAAATCAAGATTATTAAATTAAAAATTAGGAAGGTTACTAACACACTTTTAATCATTAATTTAAAAAAACAACAGCTAATGAACAATTAAATCAGAATCACTTTATTGCCTTTGCCAGTAAACAAGTTCACAGAGTAGGAAAATGATCTGATGTAATGGTGCATATGCTACAATAAAAAAAAATGAATTTAAAAATTTAAAATATGTTTATTCGAGCTGGAATGTAGTAACCAATGATGCACACAAACAAGCTAAACTACTACACTGCCTTTTCTCTGCACACTACTTCTGAACAAGTTTTATGAATGCAAAATTAAATGTTGGGACTTATTAAGGGTTTATCTATCAGGATTCAGAGGACAGAGGTTTTATGACCTAATTTAGAGTTTGAATACATACTTATTATGTAAAATCAATTTTTTTTGAGCACCCTCGATTATTATATTATTCTACTGAAATGACAGGTTCCAGGTGACAAATAACAAGCAAAAGATGAAATCTTTTTTGGGTGTAACAGCATTTAAAGTTACAAAAATATTAATATTCAGAGATGCCTGGGTGTCTCCTGTGTGAAATAGGAGCTTATTTTAGCAAGACCTAAGAGTCTGGCATTTGCGGATTAAAGTGGCCTGTGCAAAGAAGTTAATAAAGATAAAAGGTCAAATCTGAGATGTTTGTGTGCTCTTATCCTAACCTTTTAATTTTCTTTGTTTATAGGCTATATTACTGAAGGGTATCCTACAAATTGTCGAAGCCAACATGGACATGGAGCCTCTTCACTTCCTGACGTTTCCGATACTCCACGGGGTTTTTACACCCGGAGGCTCATCTCCTGGCTCCAGGCAGAGTGGCGGCGCCGCAGGCAAAGCCGGTAGCCTGCTCTGGAAGGGGAAACTTTCTCCTGGTCGCTGGGAGGGGGAACCAGAGTACCGACCGAGCCACCTCTGGTCCTCACCCTGGCACACGGCCCCTCTCCACCTACCTCTCGTGGGGCAGAACTGCTGGCCCCACATGGCCCCCGGTTTCAGTGCCTCGATGTGGCTGAGGGTGACGGAGCTGGAGGAGAAGAGCGACGACAAAGGTTGGGATTCTTTACTGCTTGATCTACTTGAAAGATGGACTGTTTCTAAGATTTGCTTCATTTTACAGAAGAAAACGTCCGTCCTGCATCTGAGATCCATCATGCTTCACCTCAGACTGGAGCAAAGTCAGCAGAAGAAAACCTTGTTCATGTTCTCTCCATGGGCTCCAAGGCGCTGATGCTTCAAGTGTGGGCAGACTTCTCCAAAGGCTCTCTCACCTTCAGGTGAGGATGAAGGTTTTATGTGCAGAATAAGTTGCTATTTCTACTTTTTATTGTTATTGATTCCCAAGTAAGTAACTTTCAAAGACAATATATCATAATGCCAATTTTAATGCTGGCATTTGGGCCTCTACTGCCTATAAAAACAGCCAAAGCGCTTAAAAAAACCCATCCAGCTGTATTTTGGCAATAACTTCATGCTTTGTGGTGTCTGGAAAATTAGCTAATTAGAAATTCAGCAGGCACTTACCTAGCAACCCCAGCAGAGTTCCGCCCGTCACCTAACAACAAAAACAGAGTTCCAGAACGTTTGGTCAGCTGGTTTTACTTCTGTATATGCTGTGCAATGGCTGCTGAAAAAGACAACAGTTTTATTGTTAATTTATCATCCAGAAACCACCTGCTACATTCTCGTTGGTTGCGCAGGAGGCTCTACTAATGCTTTTTGAGTGTAAATGTTTAGTTTGGAGGGCGTGGCCAGCAGCAGCTAATTTCGACTTAAAGTGACAATAGGCCCTAAAGCGGCTGAAAGGAGTTCAAGATAAGCAGAACTGACCAGACTAAAATCTAATTATCCAAGAATGATTTAGTGTAAAAACTTTAATGAAAATGTTTTGTATAGGCCGTAAATGTATTCTAACCTGTTCAAGGAAGCATAATAAGTCACCTACAAAAAAATAAATTTAAAAAGTAAACACATATAATATTAAATAATGATAAAAAATGTATCTACTATAACAGAATGCATTATCATGTTATTTTTATTAAGTTTAATCTCTAAAAATAAGATAAGATCTTCGGAATTGCACATTGTCTACACAACCACCATAATTTAAATGGTTCAGTCTTGTGTTTGAGAAGGGCTTTTATTTTTTTCATATGTCAAATATTATATTCATCCAGTGATATAAGGTTTGTTAGTCCTGTGATAGCCATTTTTATGTTACTTGCTCTTAATAGATATTAGATATTTGTTTGTTTTTAAAACTTATATGTTACCAAAATACATTAGCCTGGTCTCTTGAAAATAATAATACTGAGGTATTATTTATCTCCTTCTATTAATCCTTAATGATCGGACAGTCCCAAAGAACATAATGTTTTACATTTTATCCTATGAGGTTTTTCCATCCAAATTCTTGCAGTTGTAGTGATTTATTATATCTCCACTGGTATCTCCATACATGCTGCTATTTGTAAGGTGTGCTGTTGCTAGAATCTGAACTTTTATGCATTGAAATTCTTTGCTCTCTCAGGATTTGCATAGACCCGAACGACGAAATAAAAGCCGGGCTGTTGGCGCAGGTCGAGTCGGGCGAGGGGTTGTTCAGACGAGGGCAGTGGCAGCACCTTGGCCTCACATACAGCCAGCAGCCAGAGGGCAAGAAGAACATCCACGGCCGTGTTGTTGTGTGGGTTTGTGGCATCTGGTAAGAAATCCTGTCGGAAATATGCAGTGTTTTAGCTAAACAATCAATCAGATTAATCCTGGTGATTATTGAAATAATGATCAACCCATTTAGGAATTGATTAATTGTTAATCGTGTATGCAAACTCTAAAACGGCCACTTGCTGAAAGAGTAACAGTCATAGCTCTGATTAAATCAAAACTGTATTAAAAAGATATTCATTTTGCATTAAAAAGGAAGAAAAAAAAAATTTGTCTCTAAATATGTTCTACCAAAAACTACTTAATCTCCTGTTAAGCATCTTTTATTTATTTATTTATTTTTTTTCCCACCAGTGGGCTTTTTGTGGGCTCTAGTGTCCCTTATTAGACAGTAGGCTGACAGGAAGGGGGTAACAAAAGGGGGGAAGACATGCGGCAAATCCCGTAGGGTCCGGGAGTCGAACCCGCGACGGCTGCGTCGAGGACTCAAGGCCTCCAAATGTGGGTCGCACTAACCCCTACGCCACCACAGCGCGCCCTAAGCATCTTTTATTGTCAAATTATTAATCAAATAATCCAAAAAATAATCAACAGCTCAGCCAAAGCAATGTATTGATAATTCATGGAGAATGGGCTGAGCTTTTCACTTTTTTTTATCACCATATGCATCCTTTACTACAAATGACAGGTGTACACTTAAAAAGTTATTTGATGTTGCATTTTAGGCAATAAAATGTTTATTTTAATTAGTTTCCTATGTTTTTATGTATTTCTAATATTACATAAAATAGACTTAAGTGATACCGGATTTAAATTTTTTTTATTCAATTAATCATTAAAATAATGGATTACTAAAGTAATTGTTAGTTGTAGCCATACTTGTGTCACTTACTAAATATTAAAATTGCTTTTTTATTTGTTTATTAAGGAAATGTGAGGTTTCTCTGGACTACACTCTCCCTCGCAAGTCCAGTCTGTCATCTGACAGCAACAAAACCTTCTGCATGTTGGGCCATTGCACAGTTTTGTCAGAGGAGCTGGAGAAGGAGGCAAAACGCTGGAGCATGGGCACTGTGCTTCTCTTTAATGGTAGGACTCCTGTTATATTTACAGCACCTTCCCTCTAACAGGGATTGAGCTCTATAAGAATATCAACCCTGAGTTATCAACTCTCAGCCCTTCACTGGAAACTTCAGAAGGTTTTTTTCCTCACCGTCTTTACACTGAGATTAAATTAAACACGGGTTGACATTCAAGGTTGCACTGAGTTTTATTTCGACATATCAGAGTAAAGGGACCCTCACTTCATCACATTTATACACTATTTTGGGTTGATCCACCAAAAACAATCCCAAGGAAATACATAAAAGTTTGTGGTTGTAATTTGACATTAAGGCGTATCTCAATGAAATTATATACCCAGAAATTATTGCATGTCCTAATTCATAAACTCTTTAAACTTCATTACTTTAAAGTTGGACCTCACCGCTGCTCTCTAGTGGTAGAGTCGATCTACAGTATACTGACAAAAGATTCACGTTAGAGAGCGAGACCGAAGTCGCCTAAAAACTGATGTTTTTATGCAGACTCTACCTCTCCAGCATTGATTGAATTAAGTTTGGGAAGTACTTTTTTGTTGGAAAAATAATAAGCAAGATCTTAAAAACATAAAGTGCACCGGATTTCCCAAAACAGAGATAAAGATTCACTCTTGCCTGTATCAGGGTCGAGGATAGGATCTGAGGAGGCCTTCTTCCTCTACTCCAGTGGACCAGACCTTACGTCAATCATGCCCTGCAAATACGGCAAGTCGAGTGGCTCAATCTCCAAGTTCGTCTCTCAGGAAGGCCTCAGGTGTGAACATGTCAGAGAGATCTTGATGAAGAACAAGGACATTGACACAACAGCACTGATTGTAAGTAAAACATTTGGTGATGCATAGTGTGTTCAATGCTGTCACTTTTATTCATGCCAGATGTAAAAGCATCTTTTTTAAGAAGTGCTGGGGAAATGTTTCCTTTTGATTTTCTGAGATCAGTAATAACACACGGCAGGAAATAATTTTCACTCGCATCGCATGGAAAAAATTGTTACAGTTATGCTGCAGCTATTTAAGTGAGACTGAACATTAAATATTAATAGATTAGTTAAGTGTTAATGCTCCCATAGCTGACTTTTAGTTGGGATCTTAACTAATACAAAGCAGATCAAATATCAGACGTTACCACAAACAGAAGAGATAATTATGATGGCATTTTCTGTTTCTTTACAGGAGAGCTTGGCGATAGTTTACGCCCCCAGCAGTCCAAGAGTCTACACCATATATGAGCCTGTGATTAGGCTAAAAGGTCAGGCCAAGACGGTCGTCACCCAGCGGCCCTTCAGCTCCAAAGAGGTGCAGAGCATCTCACTGGACGCAAACGCGTTTAGATCTCTGCTTCCCACCGAAACCCACGGCCTGCAGAGCGTCCTGCATAAGATCGGAGGGACGGGGAACTTTGTTTTCCTTTTTGCACAGGTAAAGCATCTAATTTATATACATGCAAATACACAAATTAATAATTTAATGTGTTTTAACTTAAGAATTCTATTATTAACCATTTATCACTGGTGTCCAAAGGGATTTTTGGGGACTTTTGCGGTTCAAGAATGGAACAAATTTGGATTTTCAACAGATGGTGCAGATTATTGACACTGTTGTGAAAAAAAAGCAGCCTTGCTTCTGTCAGACTCCCCAGGACAGCTGTGGCTACTAAACAGTAGCTTCATCATGCCCTTTACATGAGATGTAAAGGGCATTATAAATAAAATTGATTGTTATTATTATAACACAAAGTATTTTTGTGTTTGTACAGAAAATACAGAAATGATTTTCAAAGTAACTTTTGTTGTCTTTTTAAAGTTTTCATTTATTTCATTGGAGAGTAGTCTTAAAAATGTTTTTCAGACCAACAAAATAGGAAACATTTCACCCAAAAAGTTAAATGTTTTCTCCATGTGTCATTATTGTTGAGAAGGTAAAGGTAAAAGAATTTACAATTAAATTATTTAGTATTTTAATTTTAACTTGACGATTTTTTTTCCCCAAAGGTTTGAACAATGCTGCCATTATGTATTTGTTCTGCCTATTTATCTTTTTGCATGGTTATTGAACAAAATAAGCAAATAATTTGAATTAGGCTGACAATTTTTCAGAGAAATATTGTATTAAAAATACATTTTCTGCTTTAAACTTATGTTGCATCGGCATTGCAGAGCAACTGGATATTCATTTTATTCTGACAATTTGAATACATCACCCCGGTGTGCTTCTTTTATAGTGTGAAAACATTGTCAGTGTTTTAGCTTGTTATATTTTTGTGCATCCTTTTTGTTCAAAGTCTAATGTGACCTGAATTTTTTCTTCTTCTTTTTTCCCTCTCTCTTGTCTCTGGGTTTTGCATCGTCCAGACGGTGGAGCTGAGTGACTGCGAGAAGACCCAGGCTCTGGCCCTGCGAGTGCTACTGTCTCTCTGCAAGCACAACCAACACCGCATCCATGAAATGGACTGTTACCATGGTTACTCCATGATCCATCAGGTCCTCATCAAGTCCAAATGCATCGTAGGATATCATATGCTGAAAGTGAGTCACACCTTGAACCCCTTGCTGTTCCTGTTCCTCTATGCTCCATCTCTTTTTTGTTTTTTTTGTGAATCTGATCCAGTGCGACAGACCGGTTCCTCTCTGAGCCGGTGTCAGTGACCCCGCTGTTACTTGACCCTCTGGCTGTGTGTGTAATAGAGACGCGCTGAAACTAACTCCGTCTGGTTTGATGAGACACTGACGACCCCAGCTCCTCTGATTACGTTTCTCTTTAGGGTTTACACATCCTCTCATCCTTTATTGTGTTTTGATTAGCGATGCCACGTTCTTGTAATTATTACAATTTGAAAGAAAACATGCTGCAGCACTGTTACAATTTATTCTCACCATTTTTTGTTATTTTGTTCAAGCTGTAAATTAAATTTTTTTTATATCTTTTGATGCAACCCGTCAACGTCATCATACGGTTTAATTAGTAGTGGGCAGAGGAGGGTAAAGTACTGAAACATATTTTAACTCAAGTAAAAAAAAATGACTCAAGTATTTGATTAAAAGGCTAATCAAGTACTGAGTAACGGATCAGATAATCCATTATTTAATGTTTAAAAATTACATAATCAGATGTACTAAAATATAAAGTAATGTGGAGATTTTGGTATTTTAAAAACCAAAATGATTCATATATGTAACATAATCTCAGAATAGCAGTCAGGCAAAAGAAACATTTTTTACAAATCAGTTGCTTCCAGAGTCCTAAAGGACTGAAGATTTACGACCACTCCAGTCAGGCTGGTCACAGATCGGACTTAAATCAATCCTGACAAGGCTGCTCGGTGTGTAAATGTCATCCATTCCGATGAAGTCATGAGGTCTTCAATAATTTAATTGGAAATATATAGATTTTTCTCCCTGTCTTTGCTTCTTCATCAATCTGCTTCGGTGTGTGCCTGATGAGTCTGAACACTGACGCATCCCATCTTTGTAGACTCTGCTGGACGGCTGTTGCAGTGGACCGGTACTCATCCTGGGGGACAATGGACAGTTTCGATTGGACCCAGAGTCTGTGGCTGTGGTTCAGGATATCAGGCTGCTCTCTGACATCCTGCTGGACTGGAAGATTTGGGCCAAGGCTGAGGTGAACGCATACATAGACATCAGTTTTGTCCTAAAGTCTAAAACTGATCTTGATTAATATTTAGATTCCAGATCAGGGATCTGAAACCTGCATAAGTGGCTTTTTGGACCTTCAACAATGGCTCTTAATAACTTGCAGACCTCTTTTCAAGAGAGAGACAACATTTTCAGTTTGCACTTTTCAAGGTTAACTCCATTATGAAACTTTAACAAAAACTGCAGGTGTGCGTCTGTGTCTTGTGAATTTTTGGTTAAAACAAAATTGTTCTTCATTCAGTGAAGTTACTCACAGTGGGTAGAATATCCAGAAATTTTATTCAAATAAAAGTAGTGATACTTATTAGAAAGTTACTCAAGTAAAAATAAAAAGTACACTCTTAAAAATACATTTCTACAAAACGTTACTGAGGTAAATGTAATTTACTACCCAACCCTGCTAACGTTTAAGACTTTATGCTTGTAGCCTTTACTACCTGAAGCTTCCAGAGTCCTAAAGGACTGAAGATTTACGACCACTGCAGTGAGGCTGGTCACAGATCAGACTTTTATCAATCCTGACAAGGCTGCTCGGTGTGTAAATGTCATCCATTCAGATGGAGTCATGAGGTCTTCAATAATTTAATTGGAAATATATTGATTTTTCCTCCTGTCTTTGCTTCTGCATCAATCTGTTTTTGTGAAACAGATTGATTGTTTTGTGAAACAAGTAAATGTAACTTGTTACTACCTCAACTCTGCTTATATTTGCACAACACAGAACAATTTTTAATATTTCAGATTTAACATTCAGTCTTTAAAGCTGGTGAATTTCCTCTTTTTTTTGACTATTTATTTAAAATATTTCTACTCAAGACTTATAAAGATGGAGGCTGATTTTTGCCTTCATCATATGCCCTAAGTTTTAGGTTAAATGCAGAGAAATTATGATTGATAATAAAATCGCAGTGTGTTTATAAGTAACCTAATATTCTTGTTTCATTTGTTAGTGTGGCGTGTGGGAAAAACTGCTTGCCGCTTTAGAGATCCTCATCAGGGTTCACCACCCGCATCAGGTCTACAACATCCGCCAGTTCCTGAACGCTGAAATCGTGCATCGCTTCTTGCTCACATGCCAGGTGTTACAGGTAATCCTGCCAAATAATGCACTTCTAATGTCGCCTCCACTTCCTCTCTTTCACTGTTGCTAAGAATGCGTTTCTGTTAAGGAGCACCGGGACGACCATCTAACATCCATCCCTCAGGAAGTGTCTTTGTCCTTCATCAAAATCATCCAGGAAGTGCTGGGCTCTCCTCCAGACATGGCTCTGCTGAAGCTCATCTGCAACTTCCTGCTGGCTGTTCACCCGCCCACCAACACCTACGTCTGTCACACTCCATCCAGCTTCTACTTCTCGCTGCACATCGGTAAGGAAGCGGTCCAGCTGAATGCAGCACCTTTAAAGGGGCAGTATCACATAAAATAAACTTTTTTGAGCTTTATATCATGTCATAATCTTATTCCCTCCTCAAAAACATACGTGGAGTGATTTGATTCTTTCATACATGTTTGAGAAATCCTTTAATCTCCATGGCAACCATTCAGCTGTGCGAAACGCCTAAGTGGACCTAGCCCTGCCTTCTAGACGCAGCTCCTCTTCTGAGCTGCAGTTTCTAAGCTTCTGCCTCACAGAGCAGCACTCCTCCGTGACTTCCTCACTCGGCTCCTTCAGACTAGCTAACTGTTCGGCTGAATGTGTCGGCCATGACACATTTTTACAAGCAAACTTTGCAGTACCGTAACTGCACGGCACTTTGCGTTGTCTGAAAAATTCCAACAGTTTCTGAAAGAGGAGACGTTGCGCTTCCCAGCCAATATGGGGTTATTACGGTAATTTCACTCCAGCCATTGCAGGAAGCATGTTTTAATGGACTGTAAATTGTAAATAACTGCTAGAATATTGAAAGAAATTATGTAAAATTGCACTGTATGCCTATTAAACACATGATACTGGCCCTTTAAATCAAAGCCTTAGTGATTCAAAGCTCTGAGCTCTCTTTGATGTTTCTCAGATGGGAAGTTGTACCAGGAAAAGGTGCAGTCCATTATGTACTTGAGACACTCCAACAGCGGAGGAAGGTCTGCCAGCAGCTCCATCATGTCTCTCTCCCCGACTGTTTTCACTGACGTCCCCCACGAAGGTACATGTGCAGGTCACCACACTGCTCTACAGCACTAAGTACAAATGATCAATTTGTCCTACAGCTGGGCAATACATTGATTCTACCGATTAATCAAATTTTTAGTTTTGAAAATATAATTTTTGGAAAATCTGGATTTTGTTCACCAATGCTCTCCCTGGGTTTCCGTCATTCAGAGTGACGTCAGCACTCTGAGCAGGGCGGCCATCTTGTTTGACGGTTGTGTTTTACAGCTTCTATTCACTTGGATTTGGAAATCAGGTCAACTCTACAACAAAATATAAGGGCCAGGCTAAGACATTTTTCTTTTATAATTGCAAGAATAAAGTTATAATAATAGGAGAATGACGTAGAAATGTTATTAGAAGTCCAACATTAAAACTCAGTCATCAGTGAAGGTTAAAAAAAAGAAAATGCAAATTGTAGATTTTGTTAGCATAATTGCTTCAGACTGACATTTACACAATAACTGTTCACTAGGCAACATCTTTAAAAAATTTAAAAAAAAACCTCTGCAGCAGCCTATTTTGCTGATTAAAACACTGATGATGTTTTTTCATGTATAGTATTGATTAAACTGATGGTGTAAGTGCAGAAATCTCCCACATTTACATGGAAATTCTGCAGACTGAAGAAACATCCAAATCCAGATTTGATACCATTTGTGGTGCGTTTTTGTATGATTGCATAGAAAGGAGAAAGCTTAGCTACTTTCACAGTGAAATAGTCCAGCAAACTGTCTTAGAGATCCAGGTAAATGAATTAATCATGAGAAATAATAGGTTTAAATAAGCATGAGCGAAGATTTGACAACTTTTTACTGAAGTCTTACACAGCAAACCTGAACAGGTGAACTGGTATCATTCCCAGGCCATCTTCTAGCTCCTTCACCTGAACATGGAGGTGATGATCAGTCCTTACGGCCTCCCAGTGCAGCTCCGTCTCCATACTCCTCGCCTCTGGTGACGCCTCGCGTCGGCCACGGCAGCTCGAGCGACGCGGGTGAGGGCGACGACGTCTCCCTAACCTCCCAGCAGGCTCTCGGCAGCACGGAGACTCTCAAAAAGGTCGGAGGCGACGAGCAGCTCCTGAGCAGCTGCGAGTCCGCCAAGACGATATGTGACTCCAAGGACGCCGGGGAGGGCAGCGCGCCACAGACACCGTCCATCAGCGTGGAGGAGGAGCGGGACGAGGCGGCGGAAGTAGACAGTCTGGCGGAGGGCAGCGTGGGCGGGGTGGAATCAGAGGACTGGGCCAGCGAGGAGGCGCCGCGTCGCCCCGACAGCCTGAAGGGCATTCAGTCCTTCCAGAGGAGCCACAGCAACCTGACCAGTTTGGGTCTTGCCTTCCCGTTCCCTAATGGTTCGCTGGCGGTTGCCCGCTGGCCCAGTGCAGCTGACCGGGCTTCGATGCCTGAAGACTGGGAAAGCTATACGTACTCGCCCGGCTCCGACAGAACGCACAGCAAGATGGAGGCCAATGACAGGTCAATACAGCAAAAATATCCCTCCTGTTTAATAAATTCAGTACTATAACAGGCTTTATCTCTCAGGTCCAGTACGGAGGACTGCTTAGTCCTGATCTGCTGCGGACTCTATGATCTCCTGAGGGGCGTCCTGCTGCTGCTGCCCGACCTCATGCTGGAGGAGGTCATGGACAAGCTGATCCAGCCAGAGGCGCTGATCGTATTGGTCAATCATCCGTCACCACTCATCCAGCAAGGTGTCATGAAGGTGGGTCCAAATCTGCTTCATTTGGATAAATGATGATTGGGATGCACCAATCATTTTTTTTCTTCTACCACTACAGATACAGTGAGGTTAGGTATCAGCCAATACCGATCCAATACAGAAAATCAGTCTTGAATTGATTCAAAATGTTTCTGTTTTGAAACACGGACATAAATGTACTGATTTATATTAGTTAGGTCTGCACCAGTACAGCACTTTTCAATACACCGATATTTAAATATGCTGTACATGCTACATGTGTTTATGTCTTCTCAGACAAGCGATGGAAGTATTTTTTTTGTGTTTTTTGTGACCAACGTCACAACTTTGGTCAAACATGTAAAGCCAACTTTAATTTGTTCAGTCAGGGCAATTAGGACTACAACAGCCGATGTAAAATAAATAATAAAGAAACTGAAACTGACAAAAACAACAGGTTAACATGGTCAAACGTATAAGAACAAACTGCAACAAACTTTCTTTCAAATGTTTCAGAAAGTGTGAGACTCCTATCGCCACGAACTTTATTTAGCTTAGTTTGAGAGTTTGAGCGGCTAAAGCCTTTCCTCTGCCTACATCCCCAGAATGCAGTACGGTTCTGGATCAGAACTTGAATGGCGGTGGCGGGGTAACTGGAGTATAATCCAGTAATAATCCATAACATTTCAAATCAAAGCATTAATCTGAATCAATTCTATATAATGAATATTACATTTTCTAATATGTAATATTAGAAAATATTACATATTATTTGTCAATATGAATATTTATTCATATTGATCATGTGTGCGTCACAATATATAGTTATTGATTATTATCCAAAAGTCCATGGCTTGTTTTTTGTTTTAAATTTCCCACTGAGCCACACCAATGTGACTCTCGTCGCTCATCTTTGCAACTTTACATTGTTGACCGCAGTATAAGACCGTGTAACACACTGCCTCCACGGGAGAGTTTAATCTAAACTTTTTAGATTAATCCCATGCGATAATGTGTTGGCATTGATAGCTGTAGTTTAAAGACATTTTTTTTCTCTTTATTGCTTCCAGCTCCTAGACGCCTATTTCAGCAGAGCTTTCAAAGATCAGAAAGAGAAGTTTCTGAAGAACCACGGCTTCTCGCTGCTGGCCAACCAGCTGTACATCCACCAGGGCAGCCAGGGGCTGCTGGAGTGCTTCCTGGAGATGCTGTTTGGGCGGCCCATGGGCCTAGAAGAAGAGTGAGTCAACAGAACACCTAAGCATGATACTACCACCACCCTGTTTGGTAGGAGCATTTGTTTAAGTTTAAAAGCATCACCTTTGCTCCTCCAAACACATTTCTTTTTACTATCAAATACCTCAATCTTTGTCTTGTCTAACCAGGACTGTTTTCTACAGAAGATGGTTGTGTTGATTATAACCATGGATGCACCGATCGACTTCTTTCACTTCCGATACTGATACTGTTATCTGAGGTTTAGTATCGGCCAGTACGGAGAAAAAGTGCTGAAATGACTGAAAACAATATATTTTTAAAACTCAAACATAAATGTACTGAATTACAAGTTTATTTGATAACTCTGCACCAATACAGTACAGTTTGTATTTTCTTCTAATTCATGTAAAGCACTTTGAACTACATTGTTGTTGAAAATGTGCTATATTAATAAAAATTAACTTACCTTAACTTACCTTAAATACACCAATAACTTGGTCAAACATGTAAAACCAACTTTAATTTGTTCAGTCAAGGTAATTAGGAGTATAACAGCCCAAATAAATAATAAAGAATGGTAAATGGACTGAACTTACAGAGTCACATTCACCCATTCGCACACACATTTATACACCGGTACGCAGATTGGAAGGCAATTTGGGGTTAAGTGCCTTGCCCAGAGGCACATCGACATGTGGGAGGAGGAAGCTGGAATCGCACCTACAACCTTCCGGTCGCAAGACGACTACTCTACCATACAGCCACAGTCGCCCAAAGAAATAAACTGCAACACATTTTCTTGCCATTAGGAATTCTAAATATAATGTAAAATAAATGATAAAGCATCGAATTAGACAGCATAGATCTGCCCTTATGCTTTGCCACTGATAGCTGATCTAGAATATTTTTCAATATCGGCATGGATACAGAAATTAATATCAGCTCTGTGTCTCTTTTTATAACATCAATAACAACTTTTTTTACCCAGTTCTTGCTTTTAAAATGTATTTTTTGTGGAATCATCACTTTAAAAATAAGATTGGAAACATGATTATCCACTCAGTCCCCACTTTGAGTGCATTGATCACTCTCACTGGAGCTGTATGTTTGTGAATCCCGCCTCTTATTGTTCTCCCTTGTTTTCTTCTCCACAGTCTTGACCTGGAGGAAATGGAAAATATCTCACCTTTCAGAAGGCGCTGCATCATCCCGGTGTTGGGTCTTATTGAGAACTCCCTTTATGAGAACTCCTTAGTGCACAACATCCTTTGTATGCTGCTGCAGCTTGTCAATGCCTGCCCCAAGCTGGCAGACATCCTGCTGGACCACGGGCTGCTCTACGTGCTCTTCAACACCCTTTCTACCCTGAACGGCATGGAGAATGGGTAAGGCAGCCAGAACAGACGAGAAGTTGTAACACAGCATTAAATCATTAATCCTCTTTCTGCTGCTCTGTGTTGCATGACTTTGTGTGCTTTTTGTTTGCACTTTCTACCTCGCCATTGTGCAGTATCCCCCTGAATGATTACAAGCTCCTGGTGTGTGACATCCAGCAGATGCTAGTCGCTGTGACTATCCACTCCTGCAGCTCCTCGGGGTCCCAGTACTTCCGCATCATTGAAGACCTCATTACCCTGCTGGGTTTCATGCAAACCAGCAAGATGAGACGCACCCAGGGTGAGGGATGCATTTCTAGCATTCAGTGCACATCCAGACAGCAAGCCATACTTCTCATCTGCTGCGTTCTGATGTGGAGGACGAAGCCGAGCAGCCGGGTTCTGCTGCAGAAAGAAACTAAAATAACCTCAGAGTGAAAACGTGAAAAAGTAGAAAAGAGATCTCATTTTGCTGCTGATAAATGGACTGTCTGGGAATATCTCTTCCCTGTCAATTTTATCTTTAAAATAAGATTTTTAACTTTTGCAACTAATGATTTTTTAAATTATTTTGACAATTATTCCAATAATCACATAAATAAATTGGGACATTTTGCTGGTTTTTCATTTAGTTTTTTAGTAGAAAATATTAGAAATACATAAAAAATGCACATAAACAATTCAGTTCCTTTTATTTAATTTTGAAAACAAACATTTTGCTGCCTAAAATGAAATAACAGCAATTCTTTAGTATACACTTAATCATTTATAGCAAAAAAGGAAAAAACTTCTAACATCAAAATATGAAAAGTTCAGCCTTTTCTGCTCAACCTAACACCAATATAGAGAAGCTGAAAAAGAAGATTAATGATTTGAAAAAGATGACTGATTTAGTCATTTACTTTTGTACAGAATTTAAAACTATGCCACTTGATTTTTGGGTAAAACATATTTACAAATTGATTTTTTTATTGTCTCTTAAATGCTAAATGTATTTATTTTTGTACATTTTTGGGTTAGTTACTGGTCTGAGTTGTTTGTTCTTTTTTTTTAGTCTCTATACTCAAGTACTAAATTGGTTGATTATTATTTCAATAATTGACTAATCTGATTGTTTCAGACTCATGTTAAAACTGAATGTAGTTGTACTCTCCTTAACTGTAATCTCAAGTTTTACAGGGTTTTCTTTGTCGTTATTTGTATGTTTTGATAACCGTTTGAACTCTGAATTTATGAAATGAAGGTGTTTTTTGAAAGCTCGTGGGTAAACCTTTTAAAATAAGCATGTTCAATCTGTTTCTTCAGAAATGGCTGTGGCTTTGCAGTTCAGAGTCCTCCAGTCGGCCATCGAGTTCATAAAGACGACGGCCAACCAGGAGCCTTCGAAGCTGAGCAGTGCTGTTAACACTCCAACCTCTCCGCATCACGCCATCTATCAGAAGCGTAAGAGCATAGCAGGTGAACGCTACAGACTTGATGCATTTTTTTAAAAGTTTTTTTCTGTCTGTTGGTTTGTTGATCCTCGTGTCGTCTTGCTCTTAAGGTTCCGTTGCCATGAAAGACTCGATTATCCCCCGCATCCCCAGACAGCACTACTGCTCCTATGGCCAAATCCCAATGCCCTCCCCCTTCAGCTTCCTGTCCCAGGACTCCCCTCTCCCCTCCCCCACCGGCACGCCGTCGTACATGTTCCACTGTGATGCAGGTAGCTGGGATTCTGACCCACAGTGGAGACAGTCCAGCATCTCTTCCGTGTTTGCCATGAACTCGGATCCTTTCCCTCGCTTTAGGGTTTAATGTTGCCCGGCATCCTCAGCTGCTGCTGGTGCTTTCGAGTCGAATGGTTACACGAGTCAGTGTCAAGCATTTCAGTGGACATCACTGCAAAAACACAGAATTTTTGGTTTAGTTTCTTGTACAAATATCACAAAAAAACTTACATGCAACTTTCCAGAAACTGTAACTTCTAGTATGGGGAAAATGTCAGATTATTTTACTCATAACTAATACTTTTTCATAAATGTTAAGGAATTATTGACTTAAAAAAGCCCATATTTCTTTTTGCTTATCCTATTGCAAGTATACTGAGATATTTGCATTAGAAACTACACCTAAAATAATTGGTAATATTTTGTGTTTTTGCAGTATAAACATCCTCTCTTTGAAAGATCCTTCACAAAAGTATTCACTCCCTTAAACGTGTTTTTTTTTTTTTTTTCTTTACATTTTCTCCAGTTGCAACCACAAACATCAATTTTATTTAATTGGGATTTCATGTAACTGATCATTGGTCTGCAAGGTTCGGCCCTTTGCACTTTCCACAATGTCGTCTTAATATCTTTATTATAATATCTTTATTATAACAGATATTATAATATAAAGTTATAATATCTGTTTTTATATCCGTTTTAAATACGGATATAACAAATAATGCAGGTTTTTAACCATTTTGAATTTTTTCTGCTATAAATGTATTCAATGTATTAAAATTGAGAAGAAATTTTCTAAAAATAGATATTTAAAAAAAAGTTGTCTTTTTTTTTTCAAAAAGTCATTCGACTATTGCGACTAAATGAGCAAAATTTTTCTTTAAGTTGTAAATGTTGCAGACCAACAACACAACTATTTTGCGTTACTTTATTTTGGTTTATCACATTTAACTAAATAAAAATAAATTGAAGTTTTAGGTTGTAATGAGACCAAATGTGAACAAATCCAAGGTGTCTGAATACTTTAGTCAGACTCTTTCTTTAGAGGTTATTGTAACCAACTGAGCTCATTGCTAGCGTTGCCCCCTGCAGGCTGGCGCCGGTTCTCTCTGGCCCAGACGGACTCTCTCCTGATGCGGATGCGCTCCGTTGCCAGCGATGAACTCCACCAGATGATGCAGAGGAGGATGAGCCAGGAAAACCCGATCCGTGCCAGTGAGACTGAGTTTGTCCAACGGCTACAGAGGCTTGTGGTTCTGGCCATCAACAGACTGATCTACTACGGTAAACTTTGTCCGATCCTCGGAGTTATCCCCTCTAATTGTCCCCGTCTGTCATCTAATCCTGGTTTCTGTTCCAATGTTTCCCTCGTTTCAGATGTGAGTGAGGATTTATTCGACCTGCTGAACATCCCAGACTCTCCGGACCACCACATCTTCACGCAGGGGGATCAAGCGCACGACGAAAGCGGGTCGTGCTCCGTCCCACACTCTCCAACTCCTTTTATCCTTCCACATGCCAGCAAGAAGAGTTTTCAGAAGGACATCCTGAAGCTCATGACGGACGGGATCAAAATCAGCCTGGTATGACAACTTTACTTCGTTACATTTTTCACTAAAGCTTCTGTGCTTTAGTTACACTGCAAAACATAAAATCTTATTTTTTGTCTAGTTTCTAGTGCATTACATTAGTACACTTGAAATGACACAAAACTAACATACAAGTAACTTTTCAGAAAGAAATAGGAGCTTGTTTTAAGTAAAAATAATTCTTTAATGTTGAAAATTTTGTAGTTTCCTCTGCAAATTATTAAACTTGTAACAATAAATGTTTTCCATAAGTCTATTTATACTTTTACTTAAAGAGCAACTATTATTATTTGGGTTTCTACTGCTTCTAAAAACAGCCCAAGTGCTTAAAAAAACACATGTCCATTTTTTGCCAATAAGTTCATGTTTTTTAGTGTGTGGTAAATGGGCCGTTTAAAAGCAATTGTTACTTAGCAACCCAAGCGGAGCTCCAGCACGTTTGGTCAGCTAGTTTTAATGCTGTATTTGCTGTACAATGGCTGCTGGAAATTACAGGTGTTTAGTTGTTGACTTATCATTCAGAAACCACTTGCTGGATTCTTGTTGGTTGTGTAGGAGGCTCTACTTCTGCTTTTTCAAAGACATTTTTACCTGCGACTTAGCAGGCTAAAATCTGATTGTCTAAGTGCAATTTTGTGTACAAAAAGTGCAGTGAATGCTTTGTGTGGTCCACAGACCTATCCTAGCCTTTTAAAGTAAATCTAATAAGTCACCTTTAAGTACAGAGTTCCAGCACTTTCTCCACCACTGACCTTTTTTTTTCTGTGTGTCAGAGATCTTGTGTATTTTCTGTCTACTAATTGTTTTTGTCGTGCGGATGCAGGGCAGCACGGGTCGTGGCGGAGCCCCAAACCATCAGTGGCGGCGGATCCTGTGGTCCTGCAGGGACACTTTCCGGGTGCAGATAGGCCGCCTCCTGGTGCACACGCTCAGCCCTTCGCTTCCACTGCAGGACAGAAAGGAGGCACTTGAGTTTGTGTTTGATCACAAGCATATAGATATCCTCAAGGAGAGCCTGAGCCCAGGACTAGAGGTGAGTAAGAAACCCTCACTTCTCCTTGATTATTCCTTTGAGTCGCTCACGTTGGGTTTTACCCTGAAACACTGTTTCCCTCAGCACGGGCCGAAACTGAGCCTGTACCTGTTCGAGATGCTGCACGATCACAAAGACGAGCTGACGAAGGAGGAGCAAAGCACCGTGGGTGTCTTCATGACCTCTCTGAAGCTTTGTGGCCATCGCTGCATCCCACTCAACGCGCCACACAAACACGACCTGCTCAAGGCCATAAAGGAGGTAAAAGCTGTCATTGTGAAGGAGAAGACGAGAGCTTCCAGGGTGGAAATCACCGTCGCTATTTCACTGTTACAAATCAGAAATATGAAAGAGATTCTGCTTTATTGATACAGGAAAAGATGAAGTTTGAAGCAGAAGAGAAGACAAGCAAAGCTGCATGGGAAAAGAAAATGGCAAACACACAGAAAAAGTAAGTTGAGAGTCTTGTTTTATATTTATATATATATATGTTTTTTACATAATTGTTAAAACTGTTACCATGTTGTGACTGTATAATATGACACAAATAATCTGTGAAAAGATCAATCTCCTTCACCACCTCCTTGTCCTGCTACTGCCGTCTAAAGAAATCCACCGCTCCCAGTCAAAAACAACTAATCAGAACAAGGAGGAAGGTATTAGCACTGTCAATCAACCTCGTGAACTTGCTGCTAAATGTGCTAGTGAAGGAAAAACAACTCAACATTACAGGAAAACCATTATCAGTGGCCATGCTAACTAGCCTTAGCTATGCTGATAGCTGTATTGTACTAGAGCGTAAGGGAGCGGCGGACACAAGGGCATGGTTGACAGCGCTAAGACCTTCCTCTGAGCTCTGATTGGTTGTTTCTTATTAGCACAGATAATCTCTTCTACTATACTGTCACTATATAGTGGAAAATACTTTTTATAAATCTTACAAACTGCAGCTTTAAACAGAAAAAAATTGTTGGTGGATGATTATTTTTAATTCTCTCTTATTCCTGCTCAGCCTAATTCAGAGGCTTGATGGGAAATCCAAGGATATTTCCAAGATTGCGGCTGATATTACCCAAAATGTGTCTCTACGGCAAGGCATGGAGAGGAAGAAAGTCATCCAGCACATCAGGGGTTTGTACAAGACCGACCTAAGCGCCAGTCGCCACTGGCAGGAGCTGGTGCAGCAGCTCACACACGACCGGTGGGTGAACTAAATGGCTTCATTCGCCTTAGAAATATTGGTTACCAAAACAGACCTGATTTTATAATCATATCATTTTTAAATTATTTTTAGCTGTATTAAAAAGTCTGAAGTACAGAAAAAATTTTATTATGTACTGAAGAAAAATTTTCCGCAACATGAAATGTGACCTTATGAAAAAATTATTGCTTAACTGTGCTAAGTAATTTTCACACTGAACATGATGTCTAGTTCAAGATATGTTGTTTTATTTTAAGCTAATTAACTGAACTGTTTTCTGTTTTTCTGGGTTCTCCCTGTGCATAAGTGTTTTCTCTTCAGGTACACTTCTGTATAGCAAAACGTTCTTAATAGGAGGTTTTATTTTACATAATTTGAAACAAAAACTATGCCACCTGAGAGGTTTTAGGTAGAACAAGTTTACAAAGGATTTTTTTTTTTTTATCTTAAAGATCAAATATATATTTTTTTGTACAATTTTGGCTTATCTGCTGCTCTGAATGTGTTGTTCTTCCAGCAATTAGCTTTTTCTTAAGTCTTAATTGATTCCTAAATTAGTTATCAGTTAATCATTTTTCAATCCTACTTTCAAAGCTTACAACACATCAATAAATACTGCAAAAAATTAGACCAAATTAATTAAAACATTTGTATTTTGATGTCACAAACTGTCCAAAAAAGACATGGACGTCTGAGCATTTAACTCTAAAAAAAATCTGCAGTTTGGAAATGAAAAATATGCAGAAACTGCAGTGGTATTCCAGACTTTCTAAGAAGTAAAATCTGGGTTTATTTTGTGTTTCAGAGCTGTTTGGTATGACCAGACGTCTTACCCGACGTCGTGGCAGCTGGATCCAACTGAAGGGCCGAACCGGGAACGGCGGCGGCTGCAGCGGTGCTACCTCACCATACCAAACAAATACCTGCTCAAAGACAGACGGAAACCTGAGGGTGAATAAACTCTGATTAGGTTCCTCTTCCAAAGCGTTTGCTGCATCATTTTTTTAAACATTTGATCTTTGTCCTGTGTTCAGAAACAGTGAAGCCTCCTCTGTCCTTCCTGTTTGAGGACAAAACTCACTCCTTCTTCTCCTCTACTGTTAAGGACAAAGCCACCAGCGAGTCCATCAGGTAAAGCTCACTGATTTCCTAAATGCTACGTTGATCTCAGGTGTTAAAGAAATGTATTTCTGTTCTCAGGTTCACCAGACGATGCACCAGCGTCGCCCCGTCCAGAGAGACGGCGGGAGAGTTGCTGCTGGGTAAAACGCTGACCGTCACTAACAGCAGCTGCACACTGCAAAAACACAAAATATTTTTGGTTCAGTTTCCAGTGCAAATATCTTAGTACATGTGAAATAAAACTAAACTAATTTATAAAATGCTTTTTAGCAAGATATAGGAGCTTGTTTAGAGTCAATAATTCCTTGATATTAGTTTTGTCTTATTTCAAGTGTATTAAGATGTCTGCAATCGAAAGTAGACAAAGAAAATTGCTAAGATTTGGTGGTTTTGCAGTGCAGGCACAGACACAAAGAGTAAACGTTCTCTGAATCTAATTCTTCTCTTCCTCACAGGAAAGTCTGGGATGTACTTTGTGGAGGACAACGCCACCGATGCTCACGACAACCAAGTAAACGGCTGAGTTAGTGGACTGATGTTCCGCTGACTCGCTCAAATCTCAACGTGTTTTTCGTTTGAATAGATCCTTCAGGGCGAGACGGAGGCTCCGTCTTTCTCTTGGACATACGAGGAAATCAAGGAGGTCCACAAGCGATGGTGGCAGCTGAGAGACAACGCAGTGGAGATATTTCTGACCAACGGCAGGACGTTGCTGCTAGCCTTCGACAACACCAAGGTGATGCAGAAAGTTTTAAAATGAAATAAAACTCAAAGAGATTTAGTCGAGAACATTTACTTTTCAAATGAAAGAAGGATTTTAAATTTTTCCTGCATAATTGAAAACAAACAAGGCTGTGTTCACTTTTCTCTTTAATTAATAAATATAAATAAATTAATATTAATTTCACCTGTATTTATAGAGGTTTAATCTTTAAAATCCAGGATCTAATTTACAAGCGAGAACTGCTTTGATAAAATAAAACAAAGAAAAATTACAAACACACCTACAATAAAAGTAGTAAGAGATTTGCCTCAATTAAATTAGCTTAAAAACAAGAGCAAGTTTCTCTTTTTGTCTTAAACACCACTTGTATTTCCTGGGTTTAGTTTCGGGATGACGTCTACCACAACATCCTGACCTCTGACCTTCCCAACCTGCTGGAGCACGGGAACATCTCGGCGCTCACCCAGCTGTGGAGCTCCGGTCAGATCACAAACTTCGAGTACCTGACGCACCTCAATAAACACGCGGGCCGCTCGTTCAACGACCTCATGCAGTACCCGGTGTTTCCCTTCATCCTCAGCGACTACGTCAGCGAAACCATCGACCTGCAGGACACAAACATCTACAGGTGGGCTTACACCTTGCATAATGCATAAGGGATAGCCATTATCTTGTGTGTGTGTGTGGGTGTTGTGCATTTCATTCAATTCTTGTTGATTTAAAGACTTTCAGCTCATTTGTTCTTTGCTCACATTTTGATTTGCAGGAATTTAAACAAACCTATTGCAGTTCAGTCGAAAGAAAAAGAGGATCGCTACGTTGATAATTACAGGGTAATTAAAAAAATAAATTTTCTTTTCTTCAGAGTTATTTTTGGGAGAAAGCATGTCTGTGTGTTTGTGTTTCCTGCGCAGTACCTGGAGGAAGAGTACAAAAAGGGGATTCGTGAGGACGACCCCATGCCTCCGGTCCAGCCTTACCACTACGGCTCACACTACTCCAACAGCGGCACGGTTCTGCACTTCCTGGTCCGAATGCCGCCGTTCACCAAGATGTTCCTCGCCTACCAGGGTCAGTTTGGCTCTAAAGTTAAACTCAGAAAGTCACAAAACAGAGTTCAGCATTTTGGTTTTATAGTTCATGATTAATAAAAAATATATGTTTACAGTGGATATTTAAAAATGTCAGGCTGGTTGTGATGTAAAAATATGAAACCATCTCAACCAGTTTGTTTTTCTCCTTTAATGTGACTTCTATCCTGAACAATTTATCTAAAAAATACTACCGTTATTTGTTGCAGGAGGAAATATAGAAATAAAAAAATAATGCTAATTAAGACTTTACTGAGCTTTGCTCACTTGAGTTCTTTAGTTCAGTTTTTTTTCCATTTTTAATAAAAAAGAATGTTTAATTTTTATCTGCACAACAAAAACAACACAATATTTTAATAAAATAAAGAAGCTAATATTTGCTATAAGTCATTATAGCTCTGAAAAATTAAATCTAGCATGTTTGTCTTGTTTTGAATTCTTGCTATTTTTCAGCTTTAATGACATAAATAATGGCTTAGCTTGAAGGAAGCTATCAACAGCATTTAGTCATTTTCAAACATGGGAAAAACATAAAACAAACATAAAATAATTAACAAAACAAAGAAGACAACAATTAAAATACTCAAACAAACGTAGCGTCCGTAACATCAGTAATTTGTCCAAAAGAGAGTAGGAAGAAGCATTAATCTTACTCTGTACTTTAAAAAAAAAAAAAAACTTTCATTTATGAGTTGATTTCAGTATCCTGTCTAATAAATAAACAAAGTCAACTAATGCATGTTATAACAATATATACATATTCAGGAAAATTATTAACTTAAGTAAGTGAACAAATAATTTGTGAAAACATCTGGTTTAATGTTTATAAACGGCCTAGCTGGAGTCCAGAACCAAAATAAGAGAAACTAATAGATCTGAAGAACTTTTGCAAAATAATAAGCATCACCAACTTAAAATGTGGATCTAGTAGAAATCAATCGAATAAAACTGGACGATATAAATCTGAGGTGGTTCAAGTATTAAAGTGAAGGCATAATTGCAGAATTCTTTCCTTTCTCTGAAAAAGAAGATTTTATTTTTGTGCTTCTCTCTGATGATAAACACTTTTTCTGTTTTATTTTGGGTTTTTTTAATCATCTATCTCTCTCTTCTGATCTTCTTTTCATGCGATTGTAAATGTATTCAGCGAGCCATGTGTTTAAGGTCATGAAAGGAGGTGTGTTCAAGCAGCAGCTTGAATGTTAAATTTCTTTTTTTTTTACCTCAATCAGATCAGAGCTTTGATATCCCGGACCGCACGTTTCACTCCATGAACACAACATGGCGTCTGTCTTCCTATGAGTCCATGACTGACGTGAAGGAGCTCATCCCAGAGTTTTTCTACCTTCCAGAGTTCCTGGTCAACAGGGAAGGTGATTATTTTCCTTTCTTTATTGCTGCTCAGCAAAAGTTTTCATTTATGTCATAACTACACACATTGCTTATGATGGCGCAGGTTTTGATTTCGGGGTTCGTCAGAATGGCGAGAGGGTGAATCATGTGAATTTACCTCCGTGGGCTCGCAACGACCCGCGCCTGTTCATCCTGATCCACCGGCAGGCCCTGGAGTCGGAGCACGTCTCCCAGACGCTGTGCCAGTGGATCGATCTGGTGTTCGGGCTCAAGCAGAAAGGCAAAGCAGCAGTCCACGCCATCAACGTCTTCCACCCCGCTGTAAGGAACAAATGCACCACAAACACACAAAATCCTACGATTATTAGTCTGGTTTCTAGTGCAGAGATCTTTATACACTTGAAATAAGACAAAACTAACATACACGTTACTTTCCAGCAAGATATAGGAGCTTATTTAAGTCAGTAATTAAAAAATACTAGTTTGACTGGCAGATTATTTCACTTATAACAAGAAATGTTTCTCATGTTACAAGTGAAATAATCTAAAAATGTAACTAGTACTTTTTTAATCAATACTAAGTAGCTATTTACTTTAAACAAGCTCCTGTATCTTACTGAAAAGTCATTAGAAATAGAAACGCCAGACTTCTCAAAAGTATTTCTATTCTATTTCTATTTGCTCAATTCTTGTTTGGGGCTCCTTTTGCATAGTTTACTGCATCAATGTGGCGTAGCATTGATGCAGTAAATGTTGTGTTTTTATAATCAACATTACAAGAAATAAAGGTTTAAATATTTCACTTTAAGTAATGAATCTGTATGATGAGTTTCAGTTTCTACTTTTTCACAGTATTTATATTTTTTTCACTACAAAAAGTATTTTTGTTTTAGTTTGTAGTACAAATATCTTGGTATAAGACTAAACTTACTTACAAGCAACTTTTCAGGAAGAAATAGAACCTTGATTTAAGCCAATAATTACTTAATATTGATTTTAATCGGTTTTAAACTGCATCAGTTAGTCCTTCCAGTTTTTCACAAATCTGCAAAATTCACACAAAATCAACAAGCTTAATTTTTTTCTGATTTTATGGCAAATTTTCTCTAAATTGGTCAAAAACATTGAGTTTTTGACCAATTTTGCTTTACTTGAGATCAAGTTATAGTCTGTGATTGATAAGGTGAGTGATAAACAGTTACATTTAACGTCATATATTAACGCAAATCGACATTTCTAAATTGGCGCCACAAAATCTGTAATTTTGATAGCAAAATCCACTAAGACAATTATAAAATCCTGGAGGAACAGCTATCTATTTATTGATATTTTAACAGTTTAATTGGTTTTATCAATACATTGTGGCACAACCAGTCGTTTAAGAACATTCAGACTAATGATGTGGCTCAAATTGAAAATGTGTTTGACACCCCTGTCATATATCTTACTAAACAATTACTTGTGAGCTAGTTTTGTCTAAAAATACTTGGTAATATTTAGAGTTTTTGCAGTGCGTTCTGCTTGAGAATCCATTTATCTTGTTGCTAACATGGGTGTCATTCCTCCAGACTTATTTTGGCATGGACGTATCGGCTGTAGAAGACCCGGTTCAGCGGCGGGCGTTGGAGACGATGATCAAAACGTACGGCCAGACGCCCAGGCAGCTTTTCAGCGCCACTCACATCAGCAGAACTGCCCCGAAGCTCATGATGGAGGGAGAGCTCCCAGCAGCCATGGGGCTCCTGGTTCAGCTCGCCTTCAGGGAGACGCGGGAACATGCGAAGGAAATCGTCTGCCCGGTAAAGTTCCCATAAATGCACAACTGAGGAGTAGAGGGAAAATCATACATGGCAAATGAAATCTGAAAATGTGGCGTACATTTGGATTTACTCAGATACCATTTATCCAGTTCAACCGATTGATTTCGGTCGTCACTAACATAGTAAACTGAGTCCAGCTTAATGTAATCTATTAAGTATTGATCAGTTTCAATCGTGTTTGTGGGAGGAAGAGACCACAGCTGCCTGCAAATACTTTAGTCCCCTTTAAAAACACTTAAAACTGCCTATTTTAATAGCTCAAATACATGTTAATATGCATTAACACACATATTGGAAACCATGTTGTGAAGTAATACCTTTGTATTGATTTTACAGAGTTTGAAAGCAAATGACTTTCGTTTTCTATTTTCATTAAAATGAATTTTTTTCTCTTAATTTTAATATGTTTAAGTAAAATTGTGACTTTTTTCTGCTGATATTATGAATGATTTATTTCATAAAGGGGACAATGTGTATTAATCAAAATGAATACATCATATAAACATGCCAGATTTATCCAAGAGGCAAATTTTTACAGGTTAAATAGCATTAAATCACAATGCATCACATCTAACGTGCATAACAACATGCATTATCTATGGTTTATGATAGAATTCAGTATATAGACAAAAGTAGTGTGATTTATAGTGAACATTTTAGTACTGACTATTTTCTCATCATCAAACAAAAGTTCACAGCCTGTTTCTAAAGCTCCATTGTCCAACTAACAGAAGGATCGATCATACGACGACATGTTTGGGCCGATGCAGATACAAAAAACAGCAGTAAATTTGCGCAAATAAATTACAAAATTTTAGATTAATCTCTAGAAGAAGCAAGAAAGTTTCTGAGCTTGGAAAATCAAAAATTTATTAGAAACAAACTCAGAATGTTTTTTGATTTAATCTCAGAAAATTTCTTAGAATTTTTTTTTTATTATTTCTGAATTTCAAAAGTCTTAAATTTTTGACTTTTGGAAATTCTCTGAATTTCAAAAATCTAAAATTTCGTACACAAAAGTCGACTTTTGAAGCATTTTCTGAGATGAAACTAAAAAAGTTCTGCGTTTTTTTCTAGCAAATTATCAACCTTTCAGAAATGTGCCAGTTTTTCCTAAAAAATCTTTTTAAATTACCGTAATCTGAAAGTTTTTGAATTTTTCGTGGAGGGGAATTTCTAGTGCAAATATCTTCTTGCACTTTTTTTTCTTTCTAAAATGACTCGACTACGCCCTTCTACAATATTTATTAAAGTCATTTTTTTGAAAAAATATTTTGTCATTTGTATTTTCTTTTTTAAGAAGAGGAAGCAAGAGAAAAAATCAATTAAAAGTGAATGAAAAGAATTTGAGATTTGGTGGTATCGTCCGCTCATAGTCAGTTTGTGTGAAGTATGCCTCCTCATCTTCCTCAGAGCCCGCTGCCCTGGATCAAAGGTCTGAAGTGGGGTGAGTACGTCGGCTCGCCGTCTGCTCCAGACCCGGTGGTGTGTTTCAGTCAGCCGCACGGAGAGCGGTTCGGATCCCTGCTGGCCCTGCCCACCCGAGCCATCTGCGGTCTGTCCCGCAGCTTCTGCCTCATGATGATCTACAGCAAGGAGCAGGGTGAGGAAGAGTCTCGGCGCGCGTCAGGACTCAAACCGCAGCATCCGCCTGATGCCTCGCTCTCTCTGTTCCTCAGGTGTGCGCAGCATGCACAGCACAGACATCCAGTGGTCGGCCATCTTGAGCTGGGGCTACGCCGACAACATCCTGAGGCTGAAGAGCAAGCAGAGCGAGCCGCCCATCAACTTCATTCAGTGTTCACAGCTCCACCAGGTAAACAAAAGCTCAGAATAATCAGGATTACAGATTATATTTCATCAATTATATTATAAATAACATTTTATAACAAAAATATTATGTTTCTTATTAGCTAGTAAACCAATATAATGCATAGGAAGAGTATTTTTATTGGTTTTACACATCAATTTTTTTCAACAAAATTTTACTTTTTTTTTTTTACAAAAAGCTTTAAAGTAAATGATGGCAAATAGGAATGTAACATGAAATATATAGTTTTCTTTTTTTTAAATTACAAGTATGTCATCCAAAACATAAGACTAAGACTACACTTTAGTTATCATTAAAAGATATATGGAAATAATATGTAACATATGGATGTTTTACTTTTTTGTTGCTTTTAGAAATCAGTTCTGATCAACAAAATCTGGGCTTTTGACAGAAAAAATTACAAAAACGTTTAAAAGTCATTATATAGAAAATGGTTTATATTAACTGGTGAGATTAAGTGAATTCCTAGTAGATGATAACCATTAATAATAACCATTATTAGTTAATGTAACATTTATCACTGGGTTTTAAACCTACTCATCAAAATCAGTTGTGTTTGATTTTTTTTTTTTACATCGCTGACGAGCCGACAAACATGGAGGTTTCTCTCTTCCTGTCTCCTCCAGGTGACCAGCTGCGCCTGGGTTCCCGATGGCTGCCAGCTATTTACGGGCAGCAAGTGTGGAGTCATCACCGCCTACAGCAACCGCTTCACCAGCACCACAGTAGGTTTCCATGGCGATGTCCCCCACTAACCTTCCTCCTCCGCACGAATGCCCATCGCGACCCCTCCATCCCCCCTTTCTCTTTAGACGGCCTCTCCGTGCTCAAACGCTCGGCTTCATTAGTCACATCACAGCTGCCCTTGAAACACATTTCACCGAGTTTCTAAGTGGGATTAGGGGTCCTGCAGTTCACTCATCAGAGAGGCCTTCAGACGTGCATCAGCGCCTGATACTATGTGGAGGTTTCCTGCTTCTGTGTGTCTGAAGGGCTTTTCAGCACTGGAGCCTTGTTGAATTTTGATTAATGGAGTCATTTTTCAGGGAAGAAGTAAAAAAAATAAACAAATAAAGTCTGATACTGAGCTGAGTTACAGACGCTGCATGATCTGTTATTGTTAAAGAGTAGCTAACTCCACTCCTGACAAGCTTTTAAAAAGTACCAGCAAACTGGGCGGAGCCAATCCACTAGTGTCGAAAAAATCAAAACCCAGTCTTTCTCAAACTGTGGACCTCGTCCGCGGGCGCCCCCTAATGGTCCGCGAGGTATTGCATGTAAACGACCGTGACGTCAGCTCAAAGTGCGACGCTACAGCTAGTTTAACAAAGGATTGTGTTGAAAATATTGATGGAAAATAAAAGCTGCAGATACCGGTGGAAAGAAAACAAGTCCAGGAATATGATATGACCAGAGGAAGCTAAGTCATAGCTGCCGAGTGTTGAAGTGTCTTTCACTAGCGATTGGATTCCTTTACGGTCAGCGGTAGGAATCGCTCTAATTAGTCAGAACTGTTTTTTTTTTTTTATGACTTTGCTTGGTAATGATGCGCTGCTTTCAGGTCAACAATTATTGCTATTTTTATTTAATTTAAAAACGTTTCATTTAATACGTTTTTATTGATAGAAACTGATTTTGGAACACTTTATTTTGTATGATTTTGTTATTTTTTTGTTAATTATATGAATTATTGTCATTTTTATTCTTAAAATACCCAAATTTCCACTTTATATTTTGGTTCGTCTGATGATGTAATTTTTAAATATTAAATGATTGATAATTTAATCAGTTATTCAGTACTAGAGTAGAGTTTTTACCAAATACTGTTTTACTCTTACTTGAGTAAGTTCTTGGATGGCTACATTTTACTTTTACGTGAGTAAAAATATGTTGAAGTTTTACTTTTGCTTAAGTAAACTTTTTTCCTGCTGATGCTGAGCTGTTTTTGTAGCTATGTTGCAGTTTTACAGCAAGGTGTGGTTCTACAATGCAAAAACACAAAATCTTACCAGGTATTTTTGGTTTGGTTTCTAGTGCAAATATCTTATTACACTTGAAACAACAAAACTAACGGAAATGCAACTTTTAAGCAACTCATTGCTCGCTGTAATGGCATTACTCCTATCGGTGTTTTCCATTTTTGTCACCAAAGTTTCTGATAAACCAGAGAAAGTCACTATAATTGTTGCTGGTCATTTCTTTGACATCAGTGTCTGAAATGTCACTAAATATATCGACAAGTTGGCAACAGGGGTACAGTTTTAAACAAATGGGAGAATTCAACTGCTGAGTCACAGTTGGACCTACAGAGGGCAGCACAGAGGCACAGAACTGAACAAACTTACATGAAAATGTTAAAATTTGCACAGAAACATAAAGATGATGCCTTAAGTGACCTAATTACACACTTTATCAGCAAAAAAAGTACATTTGTGGGTTAGTTACACTTTTCTTTTTTATTTTACAGCCGTCAGAGATGGAGGTGGAGTCTCAGGTTCACCTGTATGGACACACAGGAGAAGTCACCAGCCTGTTTGTGTGCAAACCGTACAGCATCCTCATTAGTGTCAGCAACGACGGCACCTGCATCCTCTGGGACCTCAACAGGTCAGCGCGGTTTTAAAAGTAAAAACAAACCTCGGTTTGTTTAGTTTCTGAACTGTTTTTTTTTATTTTTTATCCCAGACTCTGTTACGTTCAAAGCCTCACAGGTCACAAAAGCCCAGTGACGGCCGTCTCTGCGAGCGAAACCACGGGTGACATCGCTACAGTCTGTAACTCTGGTGAGACCTGATTGTTCAGCAACGTTGGTCTGTTGCTTCACAGATTAATCTGGAATCACTGGTTCTCTTCATTTTTATTTTATTTTATTTCGCATGTAGAGGGTGGAGGTAGCGACCTCCGCTTGTGGACAGTGAACGGAGACTTGATTGGTCACGTCCACTGCAGGGAGACCATCTGCTCCGTGGCGTTCTCCAGCCAGCCGGAGGGCGTCTCCGTCAACGTCATCGCTGGCGGTCTGGAGAACGGCGTCGTCAGGTAATGAAGCAGATCCATAAGTGTGTGGAAAAAATCTGTAAAAAAAAATGTATAAAAATGCACGAGGTTAATCCAACAATTCAGTTTTTAATTTTGAGTATTGATTAATTAACAGATTTTTTGTCTTTTGATGTTTTAATTTTTTGGGGAAAATCTGAATTATTTCGGAGTGATGTCAGCACATCAAAGGCGACCATCTTGTTTCACGAGGGTTTTTAACAATTTATATTTATTTGGACTTTGAATTCAGGTCAACTCTGTGACAAAATATAAGGATCAGCCTTATATAAATAAATTTAATTAAATTTTCTTCTGTCCAGGTTGTGGAGCACTTGGGATTTGAAACCAGTCAGAGAAATCACCTTCCCCAAGTCGAGCAAACCCATCATCAGGTAATTTAGCAGCACGACGATCTTCCGCCTCCTGTTTACTTCATAAATACGTTGCTGATGCGTGTCTCTCCTGGCGACCGCAGCCTGACATACTCGTGCGACGGCCACCACCTCTACACGGCCAACAGCGAGGGGACGGTGATGGCCTGGTGCCGACGGGACCAGCAGCGCATGAAGCTGCCCATGTTCTACTCCTTCCTGAGCAGCTACGCGGCCGGCTGAGCGAGTCTCATGTTTACCGCTGTCCACTTCCCAGCGAGATCGCCTTCCTCCTTTTCCTCCTCTTCTTCCTCCCTCTGCTCCTGTCTGCACTGACGGGGAGGAAAGGACGCGCCAGCATGGCGTCCGCCTCTCCGAACCCGCCCTGACTTTTAATAGCTCCATCCCCAGCTGAGCAAACGCTACCACACCCAGCATTAAGAGAACAAGATGAAGCAATCGTTATGTGTAAATAGATTTATATTTATAAAGTAAAATACTGGAGGACGAATCTTCAGCTGCAACAGACACTTTTTCCTCCTCTTTTCCTTTTTTTAAAAACTCTGATTCCTTCTGTTTTCCATTTTATTTTATTTTTTTCGTGCTGTTGTATCTGTTCCCGGGTACGCTGCTATTGTCTGAGCAAAGCCGGAACCAAAAAGTGTGAAGACCCCCCCCAGCCACCTCACTCGTCTCTCGCCTTGCTGCTGACAGATTCCTGCCAGAGCTGGAGCGTGTCGTGCTGACGCCGCGGTTTCCTTTCTTTGTGCCTGACACCGGGAGGCGTCCCGCTCTGCGTGAGGCGGCTGTCGGTCCCGCTCTGGTCTGAACAGCGGTGTCACGGCCCGGCCCGCCTCGGTCTGTGGCCCGGCTCAGAGGAGGAACCACAGGGGAGACGGGATGCCATGAATTGCACCTTGTGCTGCCTGTTGTTCTGTGCTACTTCTGCATGCCAGGATGATGCTGACCTTAACTTTATGAATGCCGAGATGACATTTCCATTCATGAGCTCGCTGTCTTAACGCCTACCTGGGCTGCACATGTCTTCTTGCATTTAGTAAATCTCATATTTATGTATTTATTTAAATCTGAAGCTCATGTTTCATGTTTTTTTTTTTTTTGGAGTTAAAAAAGCCACACTTCAAAAACACAACAGCATTTTTGTCTGATTTCTACCTCAAATAACTTAGTACAAGCCCAAATAAGCTTGCTTTTGATATATAATTCCTTAATATTGATATTTTAAAAAAAGTACAAGTTCCAGATTATTTTACTTATGCAAAAGCATTTTTCCTTGTAATAGGTAAAATAATCTGCCAGTAGAATCTGAAGGCATTTGCTGAAACGTTGAAAAATTAGTACGCTTGAAATAAGACAAAAATACTATATTTGCTCTAGAAACCAGATAAAAAAATACTTGGTAGGATTTTGTGTTTTTGCAGTGTACTTTCAGTCCTTTGCTCTGAAACTTGGAGAGCATTAAATTCTTACGGAGGACAAGAATCTGATCTGATTCTAGAACCGGGCCGGCATGAGATTATCATGAGATTATGACCTGGAAGAGAAATATCGAGATTTTATGGGTTTTACAAGAAAGTAGAACAAAAATAGCATGATTTATTTAAATTTTATTTAAAACAGAGAAGCCTCTGCTGCTAAAAGTAAAATATTGCACATTTCTAGAGATACACCGATCAGTCAACCAGAGATTCGAATCAGCTCTAGTCCTTTTTTGCTTTATTTACTAAATAGAACTAATCAGAGCGATCTCACTATTTTCGGTTTACAAACTCTAAAAAAACATTCAGTAGCTGAATAAAAATATAATAAATTAATATAGTAATCATGCTTCATAACTGTGACCTCTAAGTAAAACCTTTTCTTTTTTTCTTTTATACATCGTCTTCCTTAACAAAATCCAAATTAGTTTAATTTTTTATTAGCAGATGAGGTCTTAAAGCAGGAAATTGGCATCTTAGCCAGAAAAAAAAACAAACTAAGAATAACGTCAACATAAAGTTACTGTTTTGGTAAAAATGCAGAATAAACCACCTGCTAAATTTAGCAGTAGTTTGGTGTCTAAAAGTTTGATGTTTTGGAGTTAGTCAGGCTATCAGCTCCTGTGTATCCTGCTGAAATTAGTTACTGTAGATGTAACGGGGGTAGGAGGATCCTCTGTTTGTTTTCACTCCACGACTGTTTGTGTTTTCTGTAGTATCTCCAATTTCTCTCTCTGATCCTTTCAGTCAGCTGACCGGCAGTGTGCAGCAACAGGCAGGGGAGGGGCGGCTCTGTGTGGCTTTACTCTGCCATCTTTTTCAGATGGCTTTAAAACACAGGAACAGTATCACTTAAAGTTATTGCGTTAATGTTTTTAAACCGTAACCTTGGTAACGATAATTGGTCCTCGTTAGGCCCTTTTGAGTGTTAATAAAAGGTTTTGGCTGATGGGAGTTCAGATGAAAGATGATGTTGAGGTTTTTCTCAGACCCTGTAAACACTACACTGATCAGTCCAGGGAAATGGAGGCCAGCCTTTTGACCTTTGAACCACACGTCTTCGCTCTACATTCCCACCAAACTCTCTGCACTTACATGTTGGCTGTTTTTAAGCCGAATATTTGTCAGAAGCACTTTTTATTTGTTTACCAGAGTAGGAGAATAATCTGTGGTCTTAATGTGAGCAGGGGCTGTGATTCAATGCTGCACATAAATAAATACCTGGAAGCAATATCTCACTCACAAGAAATGTCTTATTTTATTTTATTTTTTTTTAGATCTTCTGAAAAACAGCTCCTGCCTCTGTGTTGAATGCAGCATGAAGGAAAAATGCCTCACAGGTTGATTTGTCTTAGAGAAAGGGAAGTCTTCATTAATCATCATTCCTTTGTCTTACTTTACCTGAGTGACTCTTGGGGAAAGTGTCACGTTGTTTTGCTTGTTTACCGTCTCGAATGCTTATCTACAAATCCTCCTCTATCTTCTCCTTTGCATCAAAGTGTTTTGTTTTTCAGTTTCTAATTTGTTTTGTTACGTGAGAGGAAGTCAAATAAGGCTGCGTGTGACAGAAGAAAGTTTTATTTTTCCTGTTAATAACTTAAGCTATGCATAATTTAAGATCATTGTCTTAGTATTGTGTTTTTTGTGCAGATTGGCATCATGGCTGTGTTGTTTTTCTTCCTTTTTTTGGTGTACATATGTGCGTATCTGAATGGACAAACCAAGTGATAAATATTATAAATATATATAAATATATATATATATATATATAAATATCTGCAGAAGTATTACGACACCTTGTTTTTATTGTGTCCTTTTCTTTGTATGAAGAACAAGAATGAGAAAATTAACTGATTTATTGACACTGCCATTAAAAACTAAATAAATTCTGCTTTGAACAAGAAAAAAAGTAGAACAATTCAACCTTTAATTTAATACTTGTAGAGTTTGGTGGGAGTGGGACTCTGTGAAAGAGGACGTAATATGCAAAATTCACATTTAGCACGATTTTGTATTTACATTTGGGTTTCTACTGATTCTGAAAACAGGTTCTTAAAAAAATAAATAAACCTTCAGCCATGTTTTGCCATTAAATTAATTCTTTTTGACCAAAGCAAAGATGTAAATACTTTTTTAATTGTCTCTTTAATCAATATTATGATAAATTACACAAAATATCGTGATATGATTTGAAGGACACATCGCCAGTTCCTAATATATATATATTTTTAAAAATCATATTAGCAAAAGTTATTAGGAGCCATTGTTTTGGAATAGACAAAAGGGTGGATAGCAATAAAAACTTAAAGTGATTTTGTGACTTAAAGTATTGAGATTGGGAAAATACACCATGTACCATCTGTGGTTCTGTGGGCTGATTCTCTTAAAAGTTGATAACGGTCCAAAATAAACTAAATCAACCTAAAAGTGGTTCATCAAAATCCGCTTTCTTTCTCAGCCACCTGATCCCCAGACTTTCATCCAGGTGAGCTGAAGAGGGGGGAAAAAAAGACATCAATTAACATGTATTCAGGTTAAATGTTGGATTTATTTTAAGGCTTGTTACGCATCCCTGCCAGGGGGGAGAGATGAACAAATGCATGATTAAAATCTAGTTATTAATCCATGTGAAGAGAGCCGTCGTTAAAACTGGGTGAGGCCCGTCAGCTGCTGCGGGGAGGACCCGGTGATGTCAAAGCTGATGTAAAAATGAAACAGGGAAGCCTGCAGATCTCTGCCGCCTTCTGGAGCGGTAAATCAGGGAGGGGGAACAACAAACCCGTCCGCTTCTAATTAGAGTAGCAGGCGGTGCGTTTAGGGCCAGTTTGTCCACTGGAAACGCTCCGTCGCTGCTGCAGCAGCTCCTGGTCCGCGGATCTCGCAGCCTGTGCATCACAGATCTCTCCGTCACACCGAGGTTTCCCCCCTCTGCTGCATGCGTAACATCTCTCCGGGTCCAGCCGTGGAGCGCACCGACACCTGACCGCTCGGATCGCATCAGAACCCGCTCGGATTTTCCTCCTTCAGATCAGAAGCGAGGCTGGGAATTCCTCCTATCGTTTCAATTTTTTTTTATTATTCCTACACATCCTCCTCCTCTTCTTCTTCTTCTTCTCCTTATTCTCTCTGTGTGTGTGTGTGTGTGTGTGTGTGTGTTGGGTGGAGTCAACCCGGAATTCTCCAAATTGGAAAAGCATTGGCACGTCTCAGGTAGGAAGCCTGATTTAATGTCTGCTTATAGTCGAGCATTCTAGTCCTTAAATCCAGATTTTTGAATCTGATTCGTAGCGTGGGCTTTCAGGTCCAAGCAGGGCCGCAGCTCTGTTTTTGTCTCCTTAGAAATAAGGAGAGGCGCCCGCGTCTCGTTTTGACAGATTTGACTCTACAATCAGCATCGGTGCGTTTGGATAAAACGACACACAGGCGATTAGAGGCTGAAATCCAGCCGGATGAAGCCTCACGATGCGCGGATTGAGGGGGAATCTGTAGGCCTGGAAGCTTCGTGCGAGGGTGTGTGATTAGAAGCTGCAAATTGATCACAAATACACACACACACACACACAAAAAAAAGGCGATGCATTAGAAATGAAACACTCCATCTTCCATCTGCTTTATTATCTCTGACTTATCTCGGTTTGACACGATGTAAGTGAAGCACAAATAAAGGCAGGATGCATCCGGCTGCACCACACGTTGGTGGAAGGCTTCATGTCTTCATCCTTATGAAACACATCTGTGGTTTGGTGCCTCCTCCTCTCCCTGCTGCTGCTGCTGCCAAACTGGGCCAAATCAGCGCTGAGGGGGGTCAAAACCAGAGCGAGTCTTGGTCACTGACTTGCTGGAGGTGGGCAGAGTACCCAAACATTGTACTCAAGTAACTACTTCAACATATTTGTTTTACTCAAGTAAAAGTAAAAAGGAGCCATCCAAGAAATAAAATAAGAGTTAAAACTTGTGTACCGAGTAGAAGCAAAACGTAAGTGAATTAATATTTAAAATTTACATAAACAGATGGATCAAAATATAAAGTTATGTGGAAATTTTGGTGTTTTAAAGACCAAGTGGAAAGTAATTTTTGTAAATAACATAATTGTATAAAACCAGAGACAAAGAGATGGAAAAACAGTTTTTTTTCCCCCCCTTTTTATTTCTTTCCCAGATCAAACTTCTGTCTAGTTTTATGTGTCTGGACTGTTTGTTTATAACAGCCCTCAGCTTTTATAAACAAACTATTTATAAAGCTGGCAATAAATCTAATCTAATCTAATTGCAAAATAACAAAATGAGGCAAACATTTTTCCAAAGCAATTTCTTTCAATACTTATGAAATTTTGGTGTGTGTCTGGTAAATGTTTGACTAATTTTTTTCTCCAAAAAGTTAATCCAGTAAATGTAACTCTGATTCCCTCTCTTTGATTAAAAAAAGAAGAAGAAGCTTTTTATGATTTTAGGCCAAGAAAGATGATTAATTGTTTTCTAAAGTTTTACTCAAGCTTAGTCAGATTGGACGACTAAAGCCAGTGAACATCAGTTGTTAAAATTAGTCAGAGACACTCAATAGAATCTAGGTCTGGACTTTGACTAGGCCATGCTAACACACAATTAATTTCTCCATTGCATTTCTAGTTGTAAGTTTAGGGGAAATCTAACAGGTTTTCTTCCATTTAATCAATAACATATTTTATTTAACTTTGCTTATTCATGTTTTTATTTTTGTATTTAATTTTTAAGTTTTATTTTCCTCTGCTGTCTCTTGGTTTGATTTGAATTTGGTTTCTGGAGCCTTAAGGATTATTTTATGTTTTTACAGTGTATGTGTGCATGTATACTTATGCTTTGTACCACTGCAAAACTATTCTACCTGACAAATTATAAATAAAGTAGACCAACCTATCCATCTTTACATCAACTCTGAATAGGTTTCCTGTTTTAGCTGAAGATAAGGCAAACCACAGCATAATGCTACAACCACCATGCTTCACTGTGGAGATGATGTGTTCAGGGTGATGTGTGGTGTTTTGCAGTTTTGTTTTATGCAAAGTGTTTTGGATAAAGATGTTTTTAGGGGTATCAGATTAAAGGAGGCTGAATTTAAATAAACTTTAAAATTTTTGCTTCTAAAAAATGTTGAAACCAGATTTTCTTTCCACTTCAGAATTATGTGTTAGCAGAACAGGTGGGGGAGCTGCATTAAGGCATGTTTTAAGGGGAGCTATGATGGAAAATTTATATTTTTGCATGTTTTTGTACTTCCATTTGGGTATCAACTGCTTCTAAGAACAACCCAGAGGCTGAAAAATAACTATCCCGCTGTTTTTTGGGTATAAGTTCATATTTTTTGGTGTCTGGAAATCAATCTGCTTCAAAAACCTCGTGATTGTTGAATCACATTCCAATCTGCCGTTACCTAGCAACCCCAGCGAAGTCCAGCTCATCCCCTAGCAACCAAAGCTGAGCTCCAGCACGTTTGGATGCTGTATGTGCTCTACAATGGCTGCTGACTTACCATTCAGAAACCACTTGCTGGATTCTTCTTGGTTGGGCAGGAGGCTCCACTTCTGCTTTTCAAAGATGCAGGTGTTCATCTGTTTGCAGCCATTTTTATGTGCGGCGTTGAGCTGGGGTCATGGCCAGCAGCACCTTATTTTGATTTAAAGTGACAAGAAGCCCTAAAACAGCTAAAAAAAGCAGAAGTGAGCAGACTGAAATTTCATAATCAAAGAATGATTTTGTGCAAAAACAATTAATGAACATGTTTTGTGTAGACCAAAACACAAAACCTATTTTAGGCCTATTCTAACCTGTTTACGGAAGCGTAACAGATCTTCTTTAAGAGAAAGCCAGGCAAAGAATGGACAGATTCCCTCCAATTGAGGCAGGTTTGGGAACGTTACAAGTTGAAATACTTTAAATACTTTAAATAAGTAGCGAATACTTAAAATTTAGCTGCTCAAAAATAAACTGCACTGCACAAAATCTCATTTCCAAGACAAATAAACAGGTTTGTAGGAACGGAGTGCTGGAGACGTGGCAGAGAGTTTCCTGCTCACTTTCTTCTCTACCTCTGCTGTCTGTCACAGGCACACCATGAAGGACAGCATCGCCAACAACAGCACAGCCAGCATCTCCCAAGCCAGGAAAGCAGTGGAGCAGCTGAAGATGGAGGCCTGCATGGACAGGATAAAGGTACACTGATTGTGTTTGGTTTCAGGTTCAGCATTTGTGCAGGTTTTTCTCTTCTTGGTTCAGATGCATGAAAGTCCTCTTGCACACTGAGGGTTAAAAATGGTCTAGATTTGTATCTGATACTAATTGTAGGCATAGTGCACTATAATACACTCAAGTTATTACGTTGTGTCCTTTTATGAGAGATTATCTAAAAAGAATAGCCGTTTGCAGAATTGTTGACTTTGCAGAAATCAAGTGGTGACAGTAGAGAGAAACAAAAGTAAAAAGCCAATCAGAATGCAACCATTTGCTAGCAGCAAGATAAACTCAGAAGTAATGGACGAGTACTACGCTCCACTTAACCATAAAGCAAAAGACAGTCAAAGAGATACGGCTAACCATGCAGTCACTAAGCAAGAAATACTTATTATGGAAAGAAAGTAAATAAAGTAAAAGACATCAGACAGGAAAGACACTCAGCTGCTTACAGAATCAATGGACAGGAAGTACTTTCTATTTAAAGAAAAGTTTAGAAAGTACACAAAGTTAACAGCAGCAATAGCTCTACAAATGACTTTGACCAGGAGAAATTCAGAAACGTTACTCTAATACCTGATTATTAAAGCTAAATATTTGTTTTGCACTCAATTGAATACATTTTTAATGAGATGTTTGCGCTATTCACTGTCTGTCAGGTTAAAATTGTGGGAGCTTGCAGAACAGCAAACTGTTTTATTCTTAACTCTGCTCCAATTTTGCTTTATTTAACATCAATGAGCCACTTTAATCAGACATTTGAATCAATAAGGGAAACTTTTGATTTATCCACTTTAAGATATTCTTTGTTGATTCCACATTCATTGTGTTATTTGTCATTCTAGTATATATAATAATGAAGGTGCTGAAGGAAAATTCAGTTATTTGAATAGCTTTTTTTTAGTTTAAATTATTAACTGAACCAGCATTGAGAGAGGTTGCCTTGAAAAAAATGGCTGCCGTGTTACTAAAGAAAGCGTAAGTTTGCTCTCTGACTGAAGGTAAACATTAATATTGGTTGCCAGGCGGGAACATTTTCATATCTAATCGCAGATACATTCTGCGCACATATGTCGATTTGTTTACACGTCTGAAGCTGTGGGTTGGTCTGCAGACGCTGATTTCTACAAGTTTCCAGATTGCATGATGACAAGATTCACACTGTTCACTTGTACCTGCTATATGGAGAGCTGAAAGAGCAAAGACCTGTGAGTCTCAGTCTTCTCCATGTTTGGATTTCCATAAAATGAAGCACAAGCATCGAGGATGACGATGGTTTTAGGTTTTAGTGGCAAAACTACTCCAGCTCCTTTTAGCTCTGCCTTTATCAGGATCTATAATTTGCAGTATTCTTCCCATAAGCATTTATTTATGGGGGAATTTTACTGCCAGAAGTCAAGAGCAGATTGTTTTCAGTTTTCAGCAAAGAGAGTTTCATCTTTTTGCTCTCAAAACATCTACTCTCTTTCAAATATTCTCTGTTCTCTGCGCAAACTTTCTCTCTGCACAGAACAAATTTGTGCTTGCAAACTTCTCTGCTGGACCACCGTCGCCTAGCAACCATTCCAGCCAATAGAATGCCAGTGTTCCACTGGGTGCGCTTGATAAAATCTCCTGGTCGTCCTTCTGTGGCTACAATAGATAGATACATAATTTGTACCTGCTTTATGCTGAAAGGTTGGAGCTTTTATTCTTTACAGCCTTCGAATATTCTTCAACTTCAAATTAATTATATTAGTAGTTAAAACAAGTTAATCTATGAGTATTGAAGTGTGAAGAACCATTAAAAAGTGGTTAAAGAAATGACAGGAATTAAACAGTATGACAGGAAATTATATTTTTTCTATTTTCCCCACTGTTTGTTCCATGAGATCATGAATAAATATGAAAAAAATAGAAAATATTATTAAGTGATGTTACAGGGTGACGTTTTTTAAGTCAAGAAACCAGTTTAAAATAGGAATGTTTTTCAAGAACAATACATTTGTATCATGTAGACACAGTCATACAGTTCCCTATAAATAAGTAATAAATTGTTTTTTCTTTTGTTGTTATCACAATAGTATTACAAAATATTAAATCATACCTATGCTGAAAATATTGAAGTTGAAATGCACACTTTTTCCAAACTACTTCCAGCACCATTTTTTTGTTTATGTTGGGATCATTTTGGGTTCTCCTCATTTTGTATTTCCAAAGTTAAAAGTTCCCACATAAAGCAAAAACACATGAATGCTTATAACGCAGTAGGGTTTTTATTATTTTTTTTTCATTTTCCTCTTTAAAGTTAAGGTCAGTCTCATAACTGTGACATTTGAAATTTTGGTTTATTAGATAGAAGGTCTTAACATGTGTTATAAAGAGCTTGTTGTGCAGCTGAAATGACCGTGTCATCATGTCGTTCAGAAGCTCCTCATGTGCTCCGGGAATCGTTTCCTCTCTTCCCCGAGGCTGACGGTGCAAACAGGACGCAGCCACAACTGTTTTATAAAAACAACAGCAATATGAGTAGATATGAGGAATAGATCTGAACTTTTGCTAGACTTGTGAAAATGAAGTGTTGATGAGATGGTGACGTGACTGTGGCCTGCCGGCTTGATGAACCAGCTGCTTGTTTTGTAGTATTTTCACACATTGTGTTCGTGCCTGAAGTGAGCTACTGAATGAATTGGCGCAACTGTGGTGAAGCTATTGGATTGTATCTGAAAAACATTTTGGTGAACCAAATTTAACAGTGTTTTTCCATTTCTGTGAAAGAAATACAATTTGACTAAATCTAGTTTTAGTTCTGAATTCCTGTTTCTGTTGTATATTAAGTGCAACATTACTCTACTAAAATGATAAAACTTCAAAGTGAAACTTTATCACAGGTCAACTAACTTCATTTGCCATCAAAATAATATGTAATAATGACCAAAGTATCCGGGAGTTTATGGTGAAAGTATTCAGTTTACTGTTCAAAACTGTTATTCTACACAACATTGAATCTGGTGTAAACTTATTGTTATTCCAGTTGACTAAGGTTACGTTCACACTGCAGCCTGAAGTGACCCAATTCCAATTTTTTTGTCAAATCGGAGTTTTTGTTTTTTTTTCGCTGTGGCCGTTCACACTTCCAAATATATGTGACTTGTATGTGAGCCCCAGTGTGACCTGAAAGTGTCCCGAATGCATCAGAGGGCGCAATAACGTCACACATAGAGAGCGTGCTCAGTGCTTAATGCTCAGTGGTTCAGAAGTAAACATGGATGCTAACGATGAAGCATAGCTTATGATTTTGAACGACCAGAACCAGGACAGTAACAGCTTAATCCTCATTATCGTCCCACTTGGTTGTTGTTTTTCTTCCCGCTTCTGCGTGTCAGGGCGCAGAATAGTGACGTTTGTAGAGTATCAGTGACGTTCAGGTCGAATGAATGCGACCTGGACGTTCGGATTCATCCGAACATATATTTTTATCGGATGTCTAAGCGCTCATAGATATCCGATATCCGATGTGTTGTTCAGACTGTCATAAAAAGATCAGATACAGGTTGCAGTCAGGCAAAAAATAAAAAAAGAAAGAAAGAAAAAAATAATAATAAATAAAAATTGGAATTGGGTCACTTTGGGCTGCAATGTGAAGGCAGCTAAAGATGTATCCAATGTAACTACGAATGTTATGGTAAATTCCTGCCAGGAATTTATCAGTCCCTTTTTTGTGTAGACATTTTTTACAGAGTTAGTTCCAAGGCAAATGATCTTATTTTCAGTGCTACTAAAAGGTAAAAACGGTAGTGGACTTAAGACACAGCTCTGTGTCGCTCTAGTGTTGATTTTCAAAGCAGGAAATGAGTTTGAAGATCGCCGTATTGCCTCTAGTTCGAAAGATTGAAGAAGAAAAATACTTCACAAGAGTAAATTGTCACAAGAGTAAGTGTATTAATGGTGGAGAACCAACTTTTTGATACAGGAAAATTATTTATCTGCCGTCATCAGTAGTCATGGTAACGAACATTGTTTTTGGTGTGGGGAGCCAGCTATAACGTAGCACAGAGCAACAAGGGTAAACAAGAGTGATTGGCAGCAGTAAGACCCTCCTCCTAATACAAAAATGTAAAAAACATACATTTTTTATTACAAAAGTTTTATACTGCAACTTTAATAAATTTATGCTTACATAACCTTCAACCTGCAGGAGCATATGATCACTACAGTCTACATGCTTGAGTTTCTTCAGCAAAATTCTCAATTTTTACATCTTTGTTCCTCCGTAAAAACATAAAAATTACAGATTTTTACAACAAGAGTTTTGGTTATCTTTTAAACTTAAGTAAGATATCTGATGAGAGGAGGTTGGCATCAGTGGAAGGAGCAGGGATCACCATTTTCTCATTAATTGCTCATCCAGCCAAAGAAATGTGATCAGCGCTAATTAGAAGGACTCTCCCTCCATCCTGGGGCTGAAATGTAATTACAATCAGTCTGGGCCTAATGACACCCTCAGTGCAGTACCACTTTTCCTCCTGTGGGGCTCCTGCTCTCTGCAGTTTGTATAATTACTGCATTAAGTTTCATTATGAAAATAATTGGGTTGTTTTTTTTTGGAGACGACTTTGTTAAAGTTCCACTTTGTGAAGGACTGAGCAGAGGTTTTTCAGAAAGTAGACAGGCGGCGTCTTCGGCTTTATAGCTTTAGCTCAGAAATTCTTTATTGTCACTTTAAGCATTGCACCCTTCCCTCACACAAGTATAATTTGTGATTTCTGAGCTTTTTTTAGCTGCAGAAAAGTTGCAAACAGATCGCAGGTGTAGCATTGCAGACAGAAATAAAATAAAGCAGATCATCTGGAAGAAACTAGCGACAGTACTGTAGTTAGAGCAGAAAAAAAACAGAAGTGTGCGGATTATTAGCCATGCGTGACGATGATACAGCTCTTGCAATCTGCTTCTTTGCAGTGAAATCTGTTTGGCTACCCAGTGATAATTTGATGCCAGCAGCACTTTTCAAATCGTTGGGATGATGAGATCTTCACTGGTGGGCTGAGTCGCTTCTACAGTGGCTTTTAAAACTGTACAAACTCCTGGTAACATTCCAGGTTTTTAAGTGTCATACATTTGGAAACATCATATCTGTGACATATATCCCATAAAACCAAACATTTGTGAGTTTCTAAGGACATGATTAGAAAGTTTTCAGTTTTGAAAAATATAATAAACACAGAAAAAAAAAACCCACTTCTGAATTTCATGTAAACTCCTTCCTGCTCCTAAAACTGTTAAACTTTTTTATGCAACTTTTTTTTTTTTAGGTTGAATGAGTCTGTTTGCTTTCCGTTTTATAGAAAAAAGTATTGCGCTGTTTAAGTTTATAGTTCTGGCATAAATGTAATATCACTTCTGGACCGGATCACTGAAGAGCAATTCAAAAGCCATAAATACCAAAGTAAGAGAGCGTGCAGAGCGCTGATCGAAGCAAGGCGAACTGGTAAAACGTTTACGGTCCATGAGGGTGGAGATAAAAAAAATCAATCATTAAATAGATACAGAAACACTTCTTGTTTTCTTAATTGTCTAGCTTTGCTTAAGCGATGAACATATTTGCCTAAAGTAAACATTTCTTCTGCTCCTTCTAGTAAATCCATCTTTTATTAAGCAGGATTTAAGCATGAATCACATCTGACTTCTCATTAACCAGCTTTAATCTCATCCCAGAAAGTCTTCATAAACAAACATCCATCATATTTATTATGTTTCCGTCAACATTTAGAGCTGGAAGATAAACAAAGGGAACTCAGGCAGAGAAAACCGGGAACTTCAGACTTTGTTCTGGATCTTATTTAGCTCATCTACTTATGACTGTGTACAGATGCAGGATTTTAGTTTTTCAGAAAACAATACCAGCACACAAAGATTTTTTGCTGTAAGATTGTTCTATTTTGTATGACAGAAACCCTAAGGTTTGTTTCTTTCATTTCAACTCTATATGTTGCAAAACTTCTTCAAATCGCTCAGGTTTGAGATCATCTCATCCACAGACGTCTTATAGGTTTTTTTGGAATGCGGTTCTGAAATCAGTTTTACTTTTTCTCCCAGGAAGTCATTTTTTGGAAGATTTAGATGCATGCTTGTTCTCAAAATAATGCTGAAAAATTAATTTCTTCTTGATATTTAGATACTTGAAGGTTTTGGGTCAAAACTAAACAGAATAAAGAGAAAAAAATGTATTTGTCACAGTCGCATGTTTACCATATGAAACAAACGAGATCCTATTTGCTAAGTATGTTGAGCTAAGTTGGAGAAAACAGAAAAAGGAACAGGATTTATATGACCATTTCTGTGAAATTGCTTATTTATTCAGCCAAGTTTAATACACTTAGTGAAAGCAGATTTAGCTGCACCAAAGTCTGCTTTTGAGTAAAAGTCACTGGACAGATCTGTTGCTCTTTACTATGAAATTAAAGAAAGTTTAAAAAGCTTAATTTACTGAACGATAATTATTTTGTGTTACCTAATATTTTATATTTATTTTGTCCTGTTGCTTTTATTCAAAAGTAAAAAGCCTCAATGGCCAAGTTTTTATCATTCCTGAATTTCAGTCAGGGGCCGCACAAAATCAATCCGGGGGCCTCAAATGGCCCCTACGCCGCACTTTGGACACCCTACCTTGACAAATTACCCATCGTATACTAAAACTTAATGTGTCCCTTTAAATCAGCATTTCTAAGTGAGAAGATATGTCTGACATACAGATGCACGTAAAATTATTCCTTAACATTTGAAGGAAACATCAACAATGGCCCTATTGATTTCTGAAGTTGTAAATGTTGCTGATCATATTTTTGGCTTGCTGCTGCATCGTTGTCGAAGCGAGTGCTTCACATGGCCGGATGATGAGCGTTGTGTGATGTATTCTCCCCTGAGAGCAGCAGTGGGTGAGGTGAAGTGGCAGGCGGGAGATCAGATGGCTCTCTTCTCCGTGCGGATCCCCGGGCCCCGGCCGTCCCTCCGCTGCAGCTGCTCCTCTGCTCTCCATTTGCCTCCCCTCCCGTAACTCCCACTCTGCTCCCGAGTGGAAGCCTGCGCTCACATACAGTCTGGCTGTACTGTAAAAAGATCAGGGCTGCAACTAATGATTATCTTACTAATCGATTACACTGACAATTAATCGATTAATGGGATAAAAAAAAAAAGGGCACATTTTACAGGTGTTTCCTTTAACCACTTAGAGGAACTGGTGTGTGTAACTTTTATAAAACTGTCACCATGTTGTGACTGTTTGTTATGAGACAGATAATCTGTGAAAAGATCGATTTCCTCCCTGAGCTTCTGTTGGTTCTGGATCTGTCTGATTGATTTTTTTCAATCAGGCCTGTTGCAGTAATCAATGCGACTAACGATAAGCGCATTGATGAGTTTCTGTAGATCGTGTTGAGACGTTTGTCCTTTAGTCCTTTAAATGTTCTTCGAGTGATAGAAGGCTGACTTTGTAACCGTCTTTATGTGACTCTGAATGTTCACTTCTGTGTTTTTCAATATAGTTTAGTTTTATTTTGTTGTGACTTCTTGTTTGTCTAATTCGGTTAATTTTAATACATTTTTAGAGTGTGTCAGTTACATATTGTTTTGTTTCCGTTTAGTTTTTATTAGTTATAGTATCAAGTTTTAGTTTTTTCATACTTTGGTTAATTTTTAGGTGCAGAATTGAAAAGGTCAAAGTATCGTATTGTAACTAGGTAATGAATACTCAATAAGAAAATAACATTTTCAAAACATTTATTCAATTATTGTTGAACAACAAACTGACTGGTGTTTTCTGTTACCAGGAGGAATATGAAGTGCCGTAATTTGCCGACGGCTGACGTAAACTGTTTATGTGTTCAATTCAAAAGGCTAATAAGTAGATTCATTAAATCTGTCATTTCAGTATCTTTTAGTTAGTTTAATAAACACACAATATAGTTTCAGTTAGTTGTAGTTTTTCTCCATTAATTACCGTTGAGCGTTGAGGATGTTCCTGATCCATCTAATCAGTCTAGCTCTATGGCTTTTTTATTTATTTTACATTATATTTAGAATTTCTAACTTCTCACTAACCATTGGAAAGAAGGTTTGTTGCAGTTTATTTATTTTACATGTTTGACCAACGCAGTCAACATGATGATTTAGAATTTTTTTTTAAATAGGTTGTAATTCTCCTGAACAAATTAAAGTTGTGTTGTTTATATATGTTTGACCAAGCTTTTGAAGCTATTTGTGTAGTTAAGTGTGCTGCAGAGTAATCAAATACATTTTTAATTCAGTACATTTATGCCTCAGTTTAAAAAAAGGAACATTTTAAGTCAATCGGCCAGAGTTGTGTGCTAACTAGTTACATTCACTCAATTTACGTGAGCAACTTTTTTGGAGGAAAAAAAAAATAAAATAAAAAAAAACTTTTAGGAGTATTTTTACTATGCTGTACTTTTTACTTTTACTTGAATAAATTTATTATGAAGTATTTCTACTCTTAGTTGAATAAAATTTCTGGATTTTCTATCCAGTGAATGAAAAATAAAAAATTTTAAAACTAGAAATTCACCAGACACAGACTAACACCTGCAGTTTTTACTAAAGATTTTTATTGAAAGAAACTGATTTGGAAAAATTTTCTTTTGTCTGATTTTGCTATTTTTTTGCTACGTATATAAATTAATGTCATTTTGGTTCTTAAAATACAAACATTTCCATTTAACTTTATACTTTTGTCCGTAAGATGATGAAATTTAAAAAAATTAAATGACTGATATTTTGATCAGACCTTTTACTAAATACAGTTTACTTTTACTTGAATAATTTCTTGGATGGATATTTTTACTTTTACTTGAATAAAAATATGATGAAGTAGTGCTCTACTCACCTCTTGTAGCCTATACTAACCCTCAGATATCTGTTTTTGTATCAGAAGTTAAAAAAGTGGATAATTTTAACTGTCTGCTTGACAGTTAAAATGTCAAATAGAAGATGGATTCCTGTAAATATGGAAATTCTTAATTTTTTGACGAACATCTGTTCCCTCTACATCAACACCCCAGGTCTCCAAAGCAGCTGCAGACCTGATGGCGTACTGCGACGCCCATACACGCGAGGACCCCCTCATCGTTCCCGTCCCCGCCTCCGAGAACCCGTTCCGGGAGAAGAAGTTCTTCTGCACCATCCTCTGATGAGCTGCCGCAGCAGCCGCTACGAGTGCAGGCTTGGCGTTGCCTGGCTTCTCTGTCTTCACCACACCTGAAGCTGTTGGCCATCAAAGGCGTTGAGTTGAGTTTTGCCTGGTGGACACTCTGTTGTTGCTGGTCAGCTCTGTCTTAGTGGCTGAGGGTTTTGGGGGAGTCAGCCACCGAACTGGCAACCCAGTGAGCGTTACCATGTCTTGTTAAATAGGTTTGTTATTGCTTTGTTGTTAGAGAACAGCCTTGCTCAGTGCTTAATGAGATGAAAGATGTGTTTTGTTTTTTTCCTTTTTCTTTTTGAATTTTCTTGTGCTAGATCATGACTTGCCTCAGAAAACAGAAAATTTGCCCAGTGTTGAAACTTCTACATCATGTTTTCCCCTTTTACTTTATCCAGAGCAAAGTTTACAAAGCTTTTAATTAATTTTCTAAAGAGTGGTGCAGTTTTATTTTATAGCAACATTGAAATTTTATTTGATGCCTCCTTTTAATTTGACAGAAGAGTCTCAGAAAATTAACTTTCTTTTTTGGAGCCTCAAGCTGGCAAAAAACATCTTCAAATTTCATTTAAACTCGAGATTTGACTTGGACTCATGGACTAGGACTCAAGTCTGATTGGGATTCTTTATAATCAGAGGTTAAAACAATCGGATATGACTGCAGCTCTGACACATAATACATCGAATTTGTATAATATTCCTATGAAAACATTAGCTTGATTTATTAGCTCTGGCAGACCTTCACTCTAGCCACTTCCTGCTTATCAAAATAAGAGCATTTCCATTATTTTTATTCAAAAATGTCAAAATACTTTCTTATCTAGTCTTTCCACGGTGCCTCAGGCATAATGTTTTTAAATTTATATCTTACCTTGGAGCATATTTACATTTTAGGCTTTACAAAACAGTTTTAAATAATTCAAATTGAGATGGAGAAAAACTTGTAAACCCCAAATAGTTCAGTATAGAGTTAAGGAGTACATAACTTTAATGCAGGGATTGACAAAATAAAAGCATATGGTTTTATTCATTCACAAATTCAAAAGTTTTAAAGACAAGAGACCTGATGAACACTCTTCCTGTGACGATGTGAGGCCTGATGAATTCTAAAAACTTGACTTAAACTCAAACCAAATCTGTTAGACTTGGCTTGATTGGGAAGCAAAACGCAACATTTGTTACATTTTTGTTGATATTGTATAACTAAGTTCATCATCATAACAATGACCACACAGGTGTCTCTCCAGCTGAATAAATTTCATATTAAACATCATGTACTGGATGAAAAAATGACTTTAGTTACGAATTGAGAGAAACGACATCTGCACTTCACCCGCCAGGATTCGCCAAAAGCACAAAGAAACAGTTTCCTGTAATAAATAATTTAATTTGCACTGAAAATAAGAGAGGGGAGGCTGCAAATCAATTCTGTTGCAAGTAATTAGATTGAATCTATTCATTAAAGGGCACAATGACAACAATCAGGTGACTTTTTCAAGGTTATCACAACAAACACAAATTATTCATTTGCTTTGGTGCTCTCTTTGATTTATTTCCAGTTTATTTTATCCCCTACAAATAAGAGACATTTTGAGGTCGTATAGCTCCCAACTAGAGGATTACCTTTCAATTTGCAGGAGGAGTTTTCCTCCCTGTTTATTTTCTGGGCCTGTTTCCTGAGACTGGTTACTTTTATTTATTTTTTATGCCTGTCCAATAGAGTGAATGGCACGGCCTTTGACATTAATGCCGGACCAGAGGCCTGCATGTTTCTCCGCTCCTCCTCTTTTTGACAGCTTCCTCTCTTTCCGAGGGACTGTCGGTCTTTTAGAGTGTACAGTATGTTACAGTGCCAATTTCTGTGAGAGCAGCGTGATTCTCACCCTGCAGGCCCTGCAGCCCTTTCTTTCCCTTTTGTTCGTTTCGGCACAGAAAGCACACTGTCGAAACGTTTCCTTTACATGGTAGTTGAATAGCATTTGCTAATTTTTACAATAACTTGTTATGATCGTTAATATTATTGTTATTATCAGTAGTAATATTGAATATTTGTTGCAGAGCACTGACAGGTACATGACGTGTAGTGCTACTATAAGCTTGTATGAGGAAACAATTGTTTATAAATCATTGCAATTATTGATACTATCTCTGTATTTTTTAAGAACAACAATAAGGGTTGTTTACACGATAATGATCCCTTTAGTGGTTCAGGCCTTTTTTTGCAAAATTGAGAGAAATTTCCTCCCTCCTGTTACTTGAATTTTACCTTCAACATACGAATCACACCCCTTATACAGGTTATGTTTACGGTTTTATTTCATATGAAGATGGTGCCAAATATACAACAAAGATTAAAACATCTAAAGATGAAAAATGCATGGATTTGTTTCTGTCTACAACAGGGAGGACTGTTATAATATGAAATCTTGCACCGTCATTGACTTTTATTGGTGTTTCAGCGCCAGATGTACTTATTGGCACCCTGGTAAAAGATAATGTAGAAAGCATTAAAATCCAATAATTCTTTTAAAAACAGAAGCTTTATCTCACACTGAATATTTGGGAAAATTGCAACCTTTAATTTTAGTACAGAAGAAGTAATCATGTTTTTATTCACATAATACAGATTGTTCAGATTATGCTGCAGGACTCTTATGGGATGTAGGATAAATGGCCATAAAGATCAAATGTTTTGAATCACTACTACATATAATGTAGCATTTTCTTATTTTTTTTGTTGCTTTTTTTTTCTCCAAAAAAAGCTCTGCACTGGAAAAACACAAAGTAATTTGGGTCAGATTCTAGTGCAAATATCTTAGTTCACTTAATATAAGACATAACTAACTTTTCAGCAAGACGTAGGAGCTTGTTTTAACTTAATGATTCCTTAATATTGATAATAAAAAAAAATACTAGTTCTATTGGAAGATAAATTCACTTATAACAAGACATTTTTCCCATGTTATGAATGAAATGATCTGTGGATGGAACTAGTACTTTTTCATTAATATTGAGAAGTTATTGACTTAAAACAAACACATTTCTTGCTGAAATGTTACTTGTAAATTAGTTTTGTCTTACTTCAAGTGTATTAAGATATTTTGTGTTTTTGCTTCTTCATACTTTATTTTGTCATATTATAACACATTATAACAATATAACACATTCTTGAAAAATTTGATGAACTTTAAAAAGGAAAGTACATTTGTTATTTGGGAATTATGCACTGTACAAGCAATTTTCTTTTAAGGAACTAAAATCAAAAGGTTGGCTTTAAATTTTTTTTTAGTGGGATTAAAAAATGCTGCAATATGGGCTGAATTTATTTTAAGAATATTTAAGCGTCTTTACCAGTGGTACCAATGAATGCGGCTGGCGCTGTACTCTGCACAGTATGATCACGCAGGAGCCTGGATGTGTCAATAAAACGAGCAGCTGTATGAATGGTAATATGGAGGAAAAGCATTTAAATAGAAGGCTTTGTAAACCCTTTGAAGAATCAAATGAATTAAAGGAAAACGGTAACCCATTTGTGTCTCTCCGCTTCATGTCTCGCCTTTTTGAGGTTTCCAGCCAGTGTCTGATCACACTGGGAGCATTAAAGGCCAAATGGTTGAGTCTCACAGAGGAAACATTCTGCTGCTGTTGTGCAGTGGAGACCTCCTGTGGCTGAGCAGAGCCACAGGCCATCTGGATGCTCTCTACATCTGTTGTGACACTTTTAAAAAATATATATGATTCATTTCGACCTCAGTTAGTTTTCCTGCTAAAAGCACACAGAGAAGACAATGCATGCAGAGTCTTTATCTGCATGACGTATAGATACAATAATACTCTTTTCTATTATTGTATGTTTATTTTGTAGCTGTTCTTTTTGTGCCCATTCATTCACAGCCTCAGTTTTGAATAGAGTAAGCTCCTTCTACTAGTTTTTTTTATATTATACATCTTTCCATCCTCCTCAAAAAGTGAATTTTTTTAGACATTCACTTTACAAAGTCAAAACATTGTCATATGAATTCATTGCACATAGTGCTAAACTTCCAATTTTGTTCATTTTTATAATTATGTTCTTTTCTGTTCATTAATTTATTTTATTTTTTATCAACCTGCCTTGGTATGGAAATATTTGTTGTTGATTTTTTATTTATTTATTTTTGTTTATTTTTCGCTTTTTGTTTCGTCATTTACCGGTTCTTATTTATTATTCTAATTACTGGTTCCTGTTATTACTCAAATTTCTAATAATCTGATCTCCTCCACAAGGAGTGTTAGGTCAGTGCCAACACAGCTGACTGTTCATTGAGCGCTGCATGATAACATTTTAGGGGAAAGTTAGGTGGTAGGAAAAAATTTGGGAAATCATCAGGGATAATGGTGCTTTCCCATCACTAAGGATGTGGAACACTGTCTCAATGTAGAAGAACAAAACAAAACAAAATGTAATTAGTGTATCTTTGTCCAACTTAAAAACAGTAAAGGTTTGTTAAAAGATAAAATAAAACAATAAAATAAAATGGACTCAATGAACAACTTTCATACAAAGTCAATTTTCCTAGAACATCTCTGATATTTATCTCAAAATTTCAGCATTTTTTTAAGGAAATATTTAACTTTCCAAACTCAAAACTGTTTTTATTTTTTTTTTCTATTAATATTTTTAGGTTAATCTAAAAATGTCTGAGTTTTTCGCTAGAAATGTACTCCTCTTTTTAATTTGTCTATGTTCTTACAGTGGCTCTACTACATTGTTGCATATAAAACATCAGTTTTGTGCCGTTAAACTGAATTGCTCAAATAAATAAACCTCCACTGTACTCTCTCTCTCTCTCATTGAGACGCACCTGTGCATCACAGAAAAACATGAAAAAAAGAACCTGGATGCTGCAGCAGATTACGTTTGATGAAAACAGATAATTGCATGTTAGGGTTTTTGCATGATGATGCAAATCCTGGCATCTCTCATCGATTTCTCTCCTCTAATCTGAACGGATCAAGCTGTGGATAAAAACATGAGCAGCTATGAAGGAGGATTGTGAAGCCTTGGGACTGGCTGTGCTGCAGAGTGTCATCCATATATTTCTTTTAAATCAAAGGCAGCAGAAATACATTTTCTCTGTCAGCGCCTGACAATGAATGATGAGGTCCTGAATGAATACACTGTGTTCTGTGTGCAGCTGCTCACCGCTAGTAATATCTGATCAATCCACACCCACACAGTCATGATGAAAGGGAATTTGGGTGCCGTTTTTCCAAACCAGTAGTAATGTTTGTTGATGGATAATCCAAACCGAAGTAAAAATACTCATAAATATTAAATTCAGATGACTAATTCACCTCAAAGTGCAATGTTGTCTGAGTTTTTGCTTGCAGTCAACTGCGTCCCCAGACTGTTGGTTTTCTGAAACAGGGAGAAATATATATCCTGTGTGCCAAAAATAAATGTGAAATTCAAGAAATAGACTTGGTATTATGGGGAACATGAGTCTCAGCTGGGACTGGAATGAATAAAGAGAAATTTATAGAGAAAACAGCGAATCCTGGATGCTCGGAGCGCTGCAGAGTCGAGGGGAAAAGGGAGAAAACACACACAGATACTCACACGCTGAAACAGTGATGAGACGTTAGTGCATGCATATGGTGCAGTTTATGAATAAAATGTGAAGTGAAAGTAAAAGACATAGGGGACAAAAGTTGGATGCCACAGTAAAGTGGGGTGAAACAAGCCTTTATCTTCAGCTGCAAAAAAGAAAATAAATCACTGTACTGAAGCTGCAAGGATAAAACCTAACTAAAAATTATTAATTTGCATATTCAGATAAACTTTTAACAAGTAATGGTTTTCTCTTCCTTTCTTTCTTTTTCTTTTCTTTAAAATAAAATCTCCATTTCCAATCTAAGTAACATCCTTAACAATTGCTATAAAAATATCCAGAAAGATTTTTGAATGTATATTTTTTAATCTGATCAGAGTCGCATGATACAGGCACATTTTTCTTACAACAACTTTTCAAAATGGGACAAACAGGAGAACATGGTATTCAAGTATGATATTTTAAAACTACCAGATAATTTATGAGATGCATTGATCATGAGATTAAAGGGGCAGTATTATGTAAAACTGACTGTTTTGAGCTTTGCATAGTCTAATAGTGTCATTGGCTCATCAAAATCACACCTAGAGTGTTGCTTTGATTGTTTTAAGCATGTTTGAGAAATCCTTCAATCTCCATGGCAACCATTCAGCTTTGCAAAACGCCTGGGTGGACCAAGCCCCGCCTTCAAGGTGCAGCTCCTCTTCAGAGCTGCAGTTTCCAAGCTTCCACTTCACAGAGCATGCATCCCTCATGTCTCCACCACTCAGCTCCATCAGACTAGCCGGCAGCAATTAGCAAACACCTGGTGGAACTCATTGTATGAGCCACATCTCTGTGCAACGCTGGGAAAAACCTTGTTAAAGAGTTGATAGTGGAGCGATATTGTGATGACTTTCTGAAGGCAGCGTTTCACAAAGAGTGGGCGCTTTAAAGAGACAGAGGCCCAATTTCAAAGCACTAAATTTCAAAGTGAAATATATAGAATTTTACAACTGAAGGTAACATAGTTACTTGATTGTGCAATATAATGACATTATGTACCTAGTAATAATATAATACTGCCCTTTTAACCCCTCTAGACCAAAAGGATTGGTGATGACACAGGCAAATTCGCAGTACCGTAATTCCGCCACACTTTGTGCTATTTGAAAAGAGGAGACATTGCTCTTTCCAGCCAGTATTGGGATATTACAGTAATTTCACCCCCGCCGCAGCAGGGAGTAAAATTAATATGAGGGGCACTCAGATTACGAAAATAACTTGCTAGATATTGAAAGTTCCAGTTATTATGGATAAATGGACAAATATATTTACTCACAGGACATTTAAAGAACTTCGTACAATTAAAATAAACAAAAAATATCCAGGCAGAGATTTGAAAATTAAGTCTAAAAGGGTGAAGTAAAACATAAAATGAATTAGAAATTTTGAGGATGAAGTACATGTTTCTCCTAAAACATATAATATTTTCTGTTTCGTTTTGTTTTGTTTTATTCATGCAGCCCTCACCCCACTGGTTAATGCTGCCCTGGGGAACTGCCCATGTTGGTCACCTGGTAGGTCATCACTAAAAGCCTCCAGCAGTTTGAGGTGCTGCAGCAAATACACAGCAGGTACACAGAGGACACCCTTATTGATTTTCTCTCTGATGCTGCCTGCTGCTGGATGTATGCACTAAAAGAGAATGAAATAACACATATATGTTTTCACCTCTTGCACCTTGGAAACATAGTGGAAAAAACAAACAAAAATCTAATATTGCATGCTGTGACACACAAACTCCCTACAAACATCAAGCTTTAAGAACGCTTTCTAAACTACCATAATGTTATCCATCATACGCTCAAAGATTAACTAAGAAAAAAATAATTATTACATTTTTTTTTATGTAAAGATTGCAAAAAATTTGGTGCCACCGCCTCACTTTTCAAAGTGGAGGAACTTCATCTGCTTTTTGAGAGAACAGTAAGGGTCAGATTGACTTTATGTCTGACGCAGTATTAAGCTCAAACTCTTTTCTATGTCCTCAATTTATCAACAGCAAGGAAGAAAATAACAACACATCTTTACCAGGGATGTCAATAAATGTTTAAATTGCTAAGAAAGCAAAGAGTTACTCTGAGACAAACAATCTTTTCTGGAAAAATAATTGTGTGTGCAAACTAAGGGAGTACATAGAATAAACTTAAATTAATTTTATTTTACTAGCAACCACCGTATATTATTTTGAAGCAGTTTCTCATTGATTTTACCCTATTACATTGTTATTCATCAATAGAAAAGGTGTTAAGCTTTTTTTTAATCTGCCATTTATGCAACACTGAATTTTATAGAAATCAATACAAATAAAATCTGCGGCAGCAAAGCCTTTCTTAAGGCTGCAGCCACCCCTCCTCTGTATGAAAAACACTAATGTTTTCAGAGTCAGAGGAAATCATCTTCATGCATCCATCTCCATGCACAGAGGATTCTGCTTAAATGATTTATGGCTTGCATGAACAAAAGGGTTTGATAAAGTTCTCCTTTAAGCAAACCTAAATCTAAAACATGTCACTGTGGGTTTTTTCCTAGATTAAAATGATTCATATTCTAATTTTGTATTCTGTTCACAGTGTTTTTCTGCTTTCATTAGATACTCGCAGAGCAAACTGAAGGGGAAAGAAGGGAAGCTGAATTAAGGAAACTGAAGGAAATAAAAGTGTTTTTATATGCTATAAACATAAGAAGGCTAACTACAGTGCTTTTAATTTATGAGATATCAGACTATCTATTTACTGTTCTTTATATATAAAAAAGATAGTAACAACAACAATTGTAATAACAACAGTTTTTTTTAACTGAATTATTAAGTTTTGATTACTTAAGGTTGTTGTAAGTCATATTATCCTGAAAAAGCCTCTGACTGAAGACACTCTTTTGAGTCACAATCTGATAAAGAAGATGCTCAAGGTTGTTTGTTATGTTCACTTTTTATATGGTACAATTCTAAAACTGTATTTTACTTTAGATGACTAGCCTTCCAGATTATGAGATTTATCTCAGAAATTATTTTAAAAAAGATTAATTTGAAAAAAATAATAATTTTTCTTGAAAATATCTGATATTACTCTCTTTTTTTCTAGCCAAGTTTTGACTTTTCAAATGGCGAAATTTCCAAGTTTTTTGGGAAAATTTCTGACATTAATCTAAGAATTTCTGTGGATTTTTGGCGGAAATTTACTTTTTTTCTATCTACAATGTCCTTCGTATTCTGGCATAAGTTGGAGATTTATTACTTTAATACATTTTTATTTTATTTTATTTCATTTAACATATTGTTTTTATTTTATTTTATTTTATTTTATTTTATTTTATTTTATTTTATTTTATTTTATTTTATTTCTTTGACTAGCTCCCTCGTTATACCCTCCAACTTCACTTCCCAGAATGCACTGCGGCAGAATTCGCCGGCTCCCATTGGTCCGGCTCCCTGAACAGCGGAGGCAGGACTAGAGGTAGTGCTGAGAGCCCGGCGGAGTTCTGTGTAGCTGAAATGAAGCGCACACACGGAGTGGCTCACACCACGCAGCGCCGTGCGGCTCATAAAGAGGCTCCACTCCGCTCCAGCTCAAGCCTGCTGCGGCTGAATGAAGGGCTCCGTCCATGCGGAGGCTAGCGCTCTTCCTGCTGCCCTGTGCTGTCGCCGTTCTGGTGCACTTGTGGTTGGCACAACGACCCTCTTTCTCCTTCTTCTTCACCCCGCTGGAGAACAGCACACGCTCGGGTACTTTTAATTTTTAGCCTCCCTGTCCGGGCTTTACCTCTGCGAAGCCTCGGAACTTTTTTAGGTGGTAGCAGCTGGCTAACTTTGCCTCTTACCGCCCAGTGTGTTATTCAGTTTGTGTGCGAACAGGTAGTTAATGGCTAAGCTGTGTGTTATTCTGTGCGTTTTGTGGATAAATTATGTGAATATTCCAGTTCAGTAGTGCTGGGCGTTGCTGGGATAGTCAGGGAGCGCAGCATCTCAGCCTTTTATCCCCAGACTGTAGATAAAGACTTACTTTAGACCCTGGATTGTGTGTAATCTGGTTCTTTTTGCTGTCTTTCCACGGATTACCATTTATAGAATCATGAGGAACCTTCTTTGACACTTGAGTATAAATGAAGCTGCTCTTGATGGATGATGAATGAATTATTTAATATAATTGAACAAACTAATGATCAGAACAAAAACATAAATCTCTGTTATCTCTGCCTGCTTATATAAATATTTATATTTTGTCTAATAATTTTTGCCTCGTTTTGGCTGTATTGTGTTCTAATCCTAATATTTGTTTATACAGTTGCCTTTACTATTGTAAGAAAGGTCATTAATTTTCATTTTTTAATTATTTTTATTGTTTTTCCAAAGAATTTAGACATGAAAATGTGCCTTGTTATGCATTAGTAAATTTGGTGACTGTCATATATAAAACCCTAAGTTATTAACGGACACTAAATTTAAGTTTGAGAATATGGCACATTAAAAATGTAGCAAATTTAAGTGATTTTAGCAAAGTGTGTCTTAAATGTGTATCTGTATTTTGCAAAAAAGATTAAATTAATGATAAAACTAAGCTTTCATGTGAAGTTACTGCCATTTATTACCCTGCTTGATGCTTCTTTTTATTTATTATTTTTATTTCTATGCATCATTCTTGGTTATTTTTACAATCCAGTTCCTGTTACATTTATTTTAATCAAGCTAGGTTGCCAGATCACTTTGTTTTGTTTTATTTTATTTTGCTTTGTTTTAATTATTTGCATTTAGTTAGCCATCATGTCATTTGTAATTTGTATTTAATGTTATTACATTTTTCTACCCAGCTCAGTTGCCAGATCAGCTTGCAACAAAAAAAGCATTGACTGTTAAGCTGAATTTTGTGAAAACTGGAAACTAAAATCCAGATTTCATGGCGTTTTCTGAGATCTGAGCTGAGGATTCTGATATGTTGGGTTATTTATTTTCTAAGGAGTATAGCTTACAAAAGAGAGAATACGCTCTGCAGGATCTTTAATAGAAGCAGCCGCTTCTATCAACGATAGAAAATGAAGGATTTTCCAAAATATCCTCAGGCTGATGCATGTATTTAGTTGATGTTTGGGCAATGGACGATGCATTATGATCAATAGAAATGAATGAACGAAAAGTATTAATCACTTTGCTTAAACTTCAAACACAACCTGTAAATATCTGTAAATTTTCAATGCAGATGAGCGCTTGCCTTTCTTTGACGTTTTGGTGGGAGTTCTGTCCGCAAGGCACCATCATGACCTCCGGCAAGCGATAAGAGACACGTGGCTGGGCTACATTACAGATCACCCGCACTTCCAGCACAGGTTTGTGAGCCGACGCGCCAACTTCATCTCCCTCTCTCTTCTCTCTCTCTGTTTTTTTTTATACTTTCACTCTGAACTCGTATAGTGGAAATAAAGCCTCCAGCCGGCAACAGATGCCTGACTGTGGAATCCATCCTTTTATCTCCGCCTGACCAGTGGCCAATGTTGTTCTCTCCTTTCATTCTTCTCGTTCGGCGATCTGGGCACCGATAAGGTGTGGATGGCCTTTAAGCAACCCCCGGTAACCATGGTAACGGAGGGTGGAGAGAGAGAGATATGGACAGGCTTTTGAGATGTTTGTAGCTGGATGATGTTGCACAAAACAACAACAAAAAAAGTAAATAATAAAAAGAAAATCGTGTTTCTGTGTTTCTACTCGTTCTTCCAGAGTGGCTGTGAAGTTCATCGTGGGTCGACATGGGTGTCCCATCCCGGACGAAGACAGGGAGGATCCGTACTCTTGCTCCCTCCTGAACTTCAGCGAGCCAGGTGAGAGTAAAAGGTCGAGATCTGCGGACTGCAATGCCGGGGTACGCCCCTCTGCCTGCAACGTGCTGTCAGAAGCAGCGGAGGCAAAACAGCGGCAGAGGAGTTGGGAGAATGAAAAGAATGAGTATTCAGAAAGAAAAAAAAAAGAGGTGAAAAAGCGTTATTCATGCTCACCCACAGCTCAAGGACAACTTTCTTTTCTCCATCCAAGGCTTTTGCAGAAATGACTGACTGACTAAGTCTGCTGCAGATTAAACAAGAAACGGCTCACTACTATGAGAAGTGGAGCTTATAAAATTAAGCTAGGCTTTGATTAATAAAACATTGCCCCTCCTCCACCTACTGCTGTGCACTGCTGCTCAGCTGGCCCACAAAAGGCTATTGCACTTCACTTACAAAATAGACAAATTACCTTCCAAAAGCTGGAACAGCCAATAAATATTATAGATAAAAGCATTTTAACTACTATAATCAATACCGTAGATTATGAGAATAATTTTAATTTTCTGTTTGACATTTTGTTATGTAGCTACAATAAATTACTTCAAGGTTCATAAACTGAATAATCTCACAATTTATCACCTCAAAGTTTATCTGAACAATAAACTCTTTAGTTTTTATTGAGCTGAATTTATCATATAAAAATAAGTAAGAGCATTTCTAAATATTTTTGCTGTATTTATTCAGAGCTAAATCTAAAATAAACACTTTAACTAAAGATTAAAAATAATCGAGAACTGTCTTCTGACACAGCAGCATTTATTATTAATCACACTAAACTTTGATTTAGTGTAATTACTATTATTAGTAATTAGGTATTAATATTAATAATACCTAATTAACCATATTAACAAACACTATATAAAGTACTTTTTCTAGTAGTTCTGGATCATTTCAAAGCCTCTAAATGAGTAAATTCATATATTAGAAACTTTTTTAACTTAACAACTAATGCAACCAAATGTATGTGTCATATACACTTTGGGGATTTGGATGCCACCTGCATCAAATTAGAGGTTATCTGCAAGGACATTTTTAATAAACCTGGAAAAAAGCAGTTCATGTAAGTGAAATATCAGATGCACTAAAAAATAAACATGCTTAAAAATTTTATGGTGCTCTGATCCAGAAAGTCAGTGCTGTTTTATTTTATATTTTTTATCAAGGTTATCCCTCCAGCCGTGCTTAGATGCACCACATATGCTGTAATTGGACAGAATCAATTGTCAGATTGGACGTCTGCAGTGATAGTTACCGTCTCTCACCTTCACAGAGTTTGTCCAGCTCCGTGTTTTCTGCTCGGCAAGAAAACATAATTACTGCTCATCAGAATGGACTTTTTTTTCAGACGACAGCCTTTAAGGTCAGAGCAGCGTTTTATTTTCCCCCGCTCACCGCCGCCGTGTTAATGGCCACACGCATTGACGTGATTTGCCTCCGAATCACAGGCTGCTTCAGTGTGAGGTGCTCAGTGTAATTGGAAGAGAAAAGAGAGACAGCGGCTGCTTTTAAAGACAGTTAGCCGCTGGACTCTGGATTCAGGTCAAAGCACAAGTTAATTTGTTGCTGAAACGTGTTTGTTTGTGCTGCATTTGTCTCAGAGACTACAATGAGGTGAATGTTAATTAGCCCCTTAAAACTTTGCTCTAGTTTTTTTGAAATGAGCTTGTACTTTGCATGCAGCTTCTCCTGATATTCAGCTCGGGTAAATAATTACTATGACCTACCAGGCTTTCAAGTTATATAGCAAAAGAACAAAATGCTGTATTATAAATGCTTAATTTTGTTAGAAAATATTTTTATAGTGAGGTAAAGCATTTTTCATGGTTTCTGATGACGGCTTCTTTGAAAAGAAATCTGTTTCATACCTCAATGCATCAATGAGAAATGCTTAATAATGCTAATTATTTTCAGAACGAATGCTATTCTGTGCAGTTTGGAAAAACATGACGTGTAGGATTTTTTCCAGGTTTGGAAAAGAATAGAATAGAAATAGCATTTATTGCTGCGCAAAGGGGAAATTCAAATTTAACAGCAGCAACAGATATAAAGCTTTGCAGTGTTAGAAAAAAAACCAAGAACAAATAAAGTATGGAAATGTTAAAAGGGGGAGGGCATTACTTAAAATCAACTATTTTGTTTACAGATACTTTATAACCGATTTTTTTTTATGGTTTTGGATGTATGTGCTTTATAGTTCTTTTCTGTTTTTAGTTGTGTTTTGTTTTAGATACTTAAAATATCTTCCAGTTCCAGTGTTAAGTTTTATTTACAAAATTAAAGTTTTATGAGACCACTTAAAATGATAATTTTCTCTGATTTTACTTTTTATAGGTATATATTTGAGTAAAATGTACATTGTTCTTTTATTCTATGAACTACTGACAACATGTCTACGAAATTCCAAGCAAAAATGTAGTATTTATTTGCAGAAAATGAGAAATGGTCAAAATTCTGAAAAAAATGCAGTGCTTTCAGAATGCAAAGGAAATCAGTTCATATTCATTTAGAAACAACAGTACTAATGTTTTAACTCAGAAATCAATATTTGGTGGAATAACCAGGAGGTTTGCAGTGCAATGGAGTCTTAATTTTTTCCAGAGCTGTATTTATACGCGTACATATACTGGACATATATACTACAATCAATCAATCAATCAAATTTTATTTGTATAGCACATTTCAGCAGCGAGGCATTTCAAAGTGCTTTACATTATATCAGAAACAGAAACATAATGCAATATAGAGTCAACAGAGGAGAAAAAAAAACATTATAAACAGCCTTTCAACGGGTTTCAAGCATGAGGCTCTGTACACCTCTTTCACGGAATTTCGCTCAGGGACTCCGCCGTCCCTCACGGATTTTTGACCAATCTATGGTACCTGTTAGTGTCTAGAATTTACAGGGTTTCCGTTACGCGCAATGACCCGCAGTCACTCGCAGTTTTTCTTCCGGCATGGTGCTCCGTACACCTTTATTCCATGGTACCTGTTAGTGTCTAGAATTTACAGGGTTTTTGTTACGCGCAATAACCCTCAGTCAATCGCTATGTTTTCAAATACAATCCTAAACAGGTGGGTTTTTAGTTGAGATTTAAAGGAAGTCAGTGTTTCAGCTGTTTTACAGTTTTCTGGAAGTTTGTTCCAAATTT